>JAQIXV010000484.1:0-33073 GCA_034700625.1 Tectocepheus velatus | reverse complement strand
ATGAAAACTGTGTCCATTTCTACCCAGCAATGCATATACCGGACAACTCTATCCCCACTGAGTTTTGCCAGAGTTTGGGCTTCTCTCAGAACTTCTTTGATCTTGTTAGAATCTATTACATAATTTTAAAACACCATGTTACTGATAAATAATTTTATTATGTTAACTGACCTTTGTCTGTGATTTTCTTAACAGCATAAAACTGTTCATCAATTTTGTCCTTCACTTTGAATACCTGTCCAAAACCACCGGCACCCAATTCACCTAGTTGGTCAAAATTGTTCGCGTAAGTAAAGGCCATGATTATTATCAAGTTCACTTATTTAACAAGGCGTTTAAAGGTGTGGTATTTTTTCTAGTAATTGAGCAAACAATAAACATTAGATAAGGTTTTTTGTTTCCATGGTTTATCATTGTCATAGTTACATTTATTAGTTCATCATCAAATATAATAAATTTACAACTGAAAATATCGTTATCTAGGATGATAAAATCAAGAATAAATCACAAAACTATTCTTTTATTACAGTTTATTGGTATAATCTTGATAATACGTTTTAGACGTTCTAGATATTAATTTTTACAAGTATTATTTTACATCAGAATTCAAACCAATATGAATAGTAAACAAGGTGAAAATTGTCTATTTCACCAATGCCCGCTGAAAAAGTTCCTAACATGCTCTTCTTCACGGGCCAACTCTTCAGACACCTTGTTAAATGTTTCCTTAACCTTATCTTCAAATTCACTTTGGTGATTTTGTTTGGGCTGAGGTTCACCCATCTTATCTTGTTCAAATTCTTTTCCAATTATAATGTTATCATGTTCAATTGTATTACTCACATCACTGGACAAAGTTTCACAATAAGAATAATAACAATAATATATAAATAAATAATAACACAATAAAAAAATTAGAAAATAAAAATTAAATTTAACTTGTGACTTGGGAAAAAATTCTTTCTGAATTGACAGCACTTGATCCAGGTAATCGCAAGAAATTGAATTATCTGGCGTATTCTCTAATAAAATATTTTCCATAGTTTCTAGCTCTGGGTGGTTGAGAAGGGCTCTGCCTTGAGTACTAATACCCTGTTCAGATGCAAATTGTGTATTTCGCAATTCTCTGGAATTTGATTCAACATGTACATCTAATCCAGACAAGTAATCCATGAAAATTGAATCGTCGCCTATATTTTCTTTCAGAGTATTACACATTGCCTCTAATTCTTGGTAATTTTTCAATTCCTCTCTATTCAATTGAAAACTTTCAAAACTATCCAGAATATCAGTACATCTTGGTCTTTTCGATGGCCTTATATTTTGCATTGAGAAAATTATCTCGGTTAAATTATTGTATTTATCTGCCAAATGAGGCAGGACGTTTTGTTCATCCCTGGAAAAAAAATAAAAATCATTCACTAGCTCATTTGAAAGTTATTGAATCATTACATATCATTTGAAACTTGGAATAATTCTACAGCAATTCGACTAAGGCTGTAAACATCTGCCTTGGTGTCGTAATCATTCCTGAACACTTCCGGTGCCATATAAGTTAAAGTTCCCATGTTAGTCGAGTGACGCATCGAGGATTTCTCGTGGAAAACAGCCAGGCCAAAGTCACAGATTTTCAGACACTTCTTATTGTTTGAATTTTTCGATATCAAGATATTCTCAGGTTTGAGATCTCTGTGAATAACCGGTGGAATCGATTCGTGCAGATATTGGACAGCCTTCAAAATATCCTCGAATATATTACAACTGATGTGATATTCCAAGACATTCAATGGCTGGGTATCTTCCCGATCAAATTCAAATGGTTTGTTCCTGATCAGATTTCGAAGGTTACCAGTGCAGTATTCCATCTTGATGAAAAGACGGCTCTCCTCTATCCAGGTGTGATTGTACCTGACAACTTTCTCGCTATTCATTTTTGCCAATATTTTGACCTCGCGCAAAATTTTTTCAATTGTTTGGGTTCCAGAGCCTTATCAAATGGCGTATGTGATTTAATCTAGATAATTTCGTGAAAATAATTTCTTACCTTGCCAAAATTCTTCGATGACCTTAATTGCGTATATTTGCTCGTCTATCCTGTCTTGTACCTTGAACACTTTACCAAAACCACCCTTTCCAATTTCGAAAAGTACTTTGAAATTATTTTCGTAGCTATAATTCATTGGGTTGACCATGGTCACTTTATTATATGACTTTTTCGTAATTTTTAATCAACAATTAAACCGTATATAAGAATATACAATAAAAATGTAAGTAATAAAAATGTCACCTAGATTAGATAGACAAAGAAATTAATTGAAACCAATATCATGTTACCTAGGTTATTTTACTGATATCTCTTTTGATGACAATTGCCGGAAGTGTTTTGTTCAGAAATTAATTGTACTTTGGATTTGATTTTACTTAAATTTTTTGTTGCCTTGGTTATTAGTAGAAATACTATTGTTCCAATCGTTATCCTTTTCTTATAATTTGTAACGTATTCTTATGAACTATTATCATAAAACCAAGTTATTGAAAATTTCAAAATCATAAAAATATATCAAGGTGTATTCTTTCGTCTAAGAAACCCTTAGTCTAATTAATGTGGGATAAGTCAAAGTAGTTTTTTTAGATTTAAATTACAGCTTAATCTTGATAATGTTTTAAATAATAAAGTTTTTTGCTCTTTTGATATCTGTTAACACCATGGTGTAAAGAAGCTTGTTGATTATTAATTATATGATTTAAACTTTTTGATATGAAAGAATTTTTTTGAGACCTTTAATAAAAGCCTATCATTGTTATCCTGCTCAATTATATTCATTCTGATAGTTTTAAAAAATTTTGTTTGTTGATCCCTTGCCACATTTACGAACATTATTTGCACGATAAATCAAATAATTATTTTATGCTTAAATTACAGTTTATTTATAACTGAATTATAACATGTCTTTAAATTGATCTAAATTTTTATCTATCAATTTGTTTTATCCATGTTGAAAAAATCTGAAATATTGAAATAAAATTAATGATTTTCATCAATCACAGTTTTTAACAAGATAAAATAAATGCCTGATTGGAGAATATCTGGATCAAGGTAATAGAACTAAAAGTTAACACCATTTGAATATCGCTTAACCAGGACAAAACTTTAACTTTAAATTGAAATCAAGTAATAATAAATTGATTATGACAACAATGTTTTATTTAGCCTCCAACTACGTTGAAAACTACTAGCAAGGTACATTCAAGAACATTGAAATTAAAAGATACAGTTTTGAAAAATTCTTAATCATTTAAAAATATCAACAGCTCGGCTTAAGTGGAGGCCATGAATTTAAAAATTATTTTCAGGATAAGTCAAAAAATCATTCTAAGCGTTAATTACAGTTTATTGATATAATCTTTATAATATGTTCTGGATTAATCACTTTTAATTCTAGTATCTACTCTAGTTCATTCTAGTAATATTCAAATGGAACCCAATAACGATTAAAGTATCATTAAAACTGGATTTTGAAATTTAATTGAAAAATGAGATTATTTTTCAATTTTCTTCTCACAATAGGAACGGTATGTCTCACTAAACAATATTGACGGCCACACAGGTACAGTCAAAGCTGATTATATCAAAACCATGGTTTGTTCGAGAAAATTTTCGATATAGTGAATTTTTTCGATATAATAAAATCACTGAAAAACCTAAAAAAAAATTTCAGATATTTGATTTCTCAATATAACCACAAATTACTACTCATTAGTCTATTATTAACAGTTATTGAGTTTTAATATAAGATAAATCAATTTTAAATAAACTAGAATTGCATTAATCTTTGGAAAAATCTATTTAATAATATCTTTTTCGGGGCATTTTTATAAGTATATATACGAGAATTGAGTGAAATCATTTCATTTAGTTGTTTTAATTTTTAAGAAAAATATTTTTGATTTTTGTGACAGTCTTTCAATCTTTATTTTCGATATATGAGAAGTTAACTCAATGTAAAAATAATGCTTTCCATTGAAAAATGTTTTCGATTTTCGAAATATTCAATATTTTCAATATATTCAATGGATTTTCAATTGAATTGAAAACATGAATTGTCAAGAATTTTATTCGATATAAACAGCTTTTTCGATATAACCAATTTTCAATATAAGGCGAGTTGACTGTATTACCAAGACAGAAAATGTCTGCTTTTAGGTTATACTTGCTCCTCGGGTGTGCAACTTCTGGACCTATGTAAGCCAAATGACCCACACTATTTGTATGTGAGATTGAAGTAATTTCGTGAAGTGATTTGGTAGCAAGACCAAAACCACCAATTTTAACGCAATTCCTATTCTTATGATTTCTGGAAATCAAAATATTTGATGGTTTGAGGTTTCTATGAATGATAGGGGGATTTGATTCATGCAAATACTGCACACATTCCAACAGCTCTTTGAATATCTGGCAACTAATGCTGTACTCGAGAACATCCATGGGCTCGGACTCAAAACAATTAAAATAACCTGGCTTCTTTTCTATCAGATTTTTCAGATTATCCGAACAGAGTTCCATTTTTATGAAAACTGTGTCGGTTTCAAACCAGCAATGCATATACCGGACAACTCTATCACCATTGAATTTGGCAAAAATTTGAGCTTCTCTGAGAGATACTTGGATCGTGTCAGGATCTAACAAGATATTTCAATTTATTTTGTTTTTTAAATAACCTACTTATCAGGAAAACTAATCTCTATAAATTATTTTTTGACAGCATAAAACTGACCATCGCTTTTATCTTTAACTTTGAATACCTGTCCGAAACCCCCGGAACCAAAAATTTCAAACTCCTCAAAGCTATTGGCGTAGGTTAAGTTTGCCATTTTGTTTAGCAATGGAGATCAGTAATAAAATGCGTTTAAGGTGTGGTAGAATTTATATTTTTAAAACAATAAAAAAATTATTATTTCGTTACCTTGGTTTTTTATCTTTGTGTTTATGGTTTCTATCAAAATTATGATTCAATAGCGATACTTTGTGTGAAATTCATGGAAAAAACGTTGTTTATTTAGATATTCCACCTAGTTTACTATTATCTAAATTAAAAATGAAAATTTTATGATTGCCCAAAAATAAAAGACTTTTTTTGCTGGATTATTTAAAAATTTATTTAACCCTTAATTTACAGTTTTTGTTTTAAAAAAGAGCATGGCCCTTTGCATTACGAATTTTCTTTGACAAAACTTATATTTCTAGTTGAGTTTAAAAATTGCTTGAAAAAAATTCGCATAATGCAATTAAATTTATTTGACAAAATTTCATAGATAAAATACAAAATCCAATGACAATTTTCTTAATTTTCACTAGCTTTCTTAAGGTTTTGGAAATCAAAAACAACATTTTTATTAAAGCGAACTCCATCAAGATCAAGTTTGCTAGATATGTCCATGTTAAATACAACATCTTCTTCAAATGTTACTCCTGTCAATTTTATATTGTGAACTGATTCATCATTGTTCTGTAATATTTCCTGGGTTGGTTTTTTGTTTATAATTATAGCTAGATATTTAAGGAAAATTGTATTATAAGGAACATTTAGCGAATAGCATTTTGAGCGAAGTGTTTCAATGGAAAGCTCCAGGTCTTGATTATTACTTATTTCTTCACCATTGAAAGAGTATTTCCCTATTTCACTAAGAATGTCTTTGCAACTAGGCCTCATATTATATTGTGCTTGCATCATTGAAATAACCAGGTTGCTCAAATTGTATAGTTTTTCAATAAGGAATGGGGTCCAATCTGAATTGAATCTGATCAAATCGGAAAAGTTAAATTTTTGTGAATTTTTCAAAATGACCTACTCATTGATATCCAATTCAAAAAGTTCTCCAGCAATTACACCCAGGCTATAAATATCGGCTTTGATGTTATACTTTGTATTGGGTCTAACAACTTCCGGGGCAAAATATGCAAGAGAACCAAGACCATTCGTATGATATGTCTTATCTTGGAAAGTAGCCAGGCCAAAGTCACCTATTTTAAGACACCATTGATTCTTATGGTTTCTTGAGATAAGAATATTCTCTGGTTTGAGGTCTCTATGAATGAGAGGCGGTTCCCATTCGTGCAGACAATTTACGCATTCCAAGAGCTCTTCAAATATTTCCCAGGTAATACAATACTCTAATATGTCTAGAGGCTTTGAAACTTCTCTGCCAAAATAATTTGGCTTGTCTTTTATTAGTTTTCTTAAATCTCCGGAGCAAAGTTCCATCTTGATAAATATTTTGTCCATTTCCATCCAGCAATTCATATACCGGACAACTCTATCGCCACTGAGTTTTGCGAGAATCTGTGCCTCTCTGAGCACACGTTTAATTGTATTTTCGCCTTGAACAAAATTATTTAAACACATCTTCTAAAAAAACTTCCACTGACCTTTGTCTTTTATTTCCTTAATAGCATAAAATTGCTCATCCATTTTATCTCTTACTTTGAACACATCACCAAAAGCTCCCTCACCCAAATGCTCGAGTTTCTCAAAATTTGTGGAGAAAATTTTTTCCATGTTAAAGAGGGTTATTTTATTTTTAAGAGGAAATATCTATTGAAACAATAAAGCAATGACAAAGCATTTTGTTTTTCTGGCATTTTATCGTATATATCATAGTAGCATTATCAGTTTCATTGGCAATCTTTGTGAGTTTATAAAAAATAATTGTCAATTGGTTATTATCATTATTGGTTATCATAATTGTTGAAATCTAAGTTAATTGAGCATTGGATTTATTTGATTTAACATCATTCAATTAATGTCTTTTGTTACCTAGATTTTTATGGGAATAGCCATGGTTTCAATCAAAATAAGTATAAATTGCAGTTTATTTGTAGTTTGAAATTATATACTATAGTAAATGCGATCGCATTTTTTAGATTTACCATCACCATTAATTTATTGCTTGATAAAAATCAATAATAATTCATAGGTTACGTAATAAAAAAAAACATAAAAGCAATGAATTTTATTTGTGAAAAATTACTAGATCAAATACAGTTATTTGAAAACGCTAGCAACTTGTTTAAATTGATTTCCTATTTAGAGATGCGACTCAACTCTCTCGCTAAAACCGAAACGGGATACGCCCCAGGAACAGATATCATTTGTTTTAACTCGTCGAATTTTACCTGTTCCTCAGGTACAACCGGAACGGGAGCCTTTACTACAGGGTCATTTTTATTGAGCACATGTGTTTCTAGCTCATTCTTATCAGGAACAGACGCGATTTGCACGATTTGATTTTGTGCATGGATAATTTGCTTTTCCTTAGACAGTACTTGATTCAGCAAATCATGATAAATTGAATCATCAGGCAAGTCTTCAATTAGTTTTTTGGTTAGAGTTTCAAACTCAGGGTGACTTTTTAATTCTCTGATGCTCAGGGTATATTTTCCGAACGTATGAATGATTTCAGCACATGAAGGCCTCCTTGCAACCAAATTTCCAGTCATCGAAATGATGAGCTCGGTCAAATTATTCATCTTTTCGTTTAGGTATGGGTTCCACTTATGAGTTGATCTAAAAAATTTCAACATTAATTTTTATCAAGATAAATTAATTCTTGTCATACGCGTTAATGTCGACTTCAAATAGTTCTTCAACAATTTTGCCCAGGCTGAAAATATCAACCTTGATATTGTATTTGCAGTTCGCCTTGGCCACTTCAGGAGCTCGGTACGCAAAAGTACCAACTCAACGCCAACGTGAGTAGTACATCGAGGTCTTATCGTGGAAAGTAGCCAGGCCAAAGTCACCTATTTTAAGGCAGTTCCTATTCTTATGATTTCTTGATATCAGAATATTCTGTGGTTTGAGGTCTCTATGAATGATAGGAGGAATCGATTCGTGCAAATACTGCACACATTCCAACATCTCTCTGAATATCTGGCAACTTATGCTGTGCTCGAGCACATCCATTGCCTGGGATTCTTCCCGATTAAAAAAACTGGACTTATTTTTGATCAGATTTCCAAGGTCACCCGAACAGAGTTCCATCTGGATAAAAACTGTGTCCAATTCAACCCAGGAGGTCATATACCGGACCACTTTCTCACCACTGAGTTTTGCCAGAGTCTGAGCTTCTCTGAGTATTTCCTTAATCTTGTTAGGATCTTGAACCAAAATTTTCAAACATCAAGTTAAATAAAATTATCAATTATAATAATTTGAATTACCTTTGTCCATTATTTTCTTAACCGCATAGTATTGTTCATCAATTTTGTATTTTACTTTGAATACCTGTCCGAAGCCACCGGCGCCTAATTGATCTAGCTCTTCAAAATTATTCTGGTAAGAAAATGCCATGTTTGTGAACAAGTACAATTACTTTAAAATTCCTTTTCAAGGTGTGGTATATTTGAAATGACTAAACAAAACCGAAACCTGAGATAATGTTTCGGTTACCTAGGTTATTAATTCTTATAGCTATGGATACTATCAAAATAATATTTGATAGTCTTTACTATCTTGGTATTTTCTTGTTTGCAATCCTTCAATAAAAAAGTAATCATTTTCTACTCCAACAAAATGTTACCCTATAACTTGATTATTCAAAAAAAATATTCAAGATTATACTTACAGTTTTCAAAAAAGAATTAAATTTAATTTGAAAATTCCATAAATCTATAAAACATTTCAACAATGTATTCTTTGAAACAAATTGCTCCTACTTACAGTTTTTGAAAATACTAAACATCAATACTATTTGCTATTTTCTGTATTTGAATTTTTTCTATTCTATGTTGAATTTTTCAAGGACATCATTAACATGTTCGAAAAATTTTGAAGAATTTCTAAAGACCTCGTTGAATATACTAACTAGTTAATAAATTTTTAAAATGATAAAAATTATAAATGTTCATTAATTTGTTGCCAAATAGGAATAAGGGTATTATCGGGTAGATAATAATTTATCTATTGATTAAATTACAGTTTGTATAAAAAACAATGGAATCTTAAAATATTCTCTTCTATCTCTTCCAGTTATTTTTACAAGGTTTACCATGTTAAGCTAAAATATTATTCATAGTTTTGATTACAGTCTTTAAAAAAATATTCAAAATTCAATAAAAGATACCAATATTTTATTTATTGAAACAAATTGATCTTAAATAAATTTCAATAACGTTAGCTACTTTCTTTTCTTGATTTTTTGCTTTTCCTTCCTAACATTTTCCGGAACATCTCTCATCTAGCGTGACCAGAGTCCAGGTTACGGGCTGGATTGTCCAGGTTTGAAGGGGTCTGTCCCGTGTCCAGAGCAGTGGTTGCCCTGGACATTGAATTGTCCAGGGTTCAGGGAAATTGCTCAAATCATTAACATTAAAATGAGTAAAATTGTTCAAAACAATCAATTTTTTTGACAAAAAACAAAGTATTGATTATAATTGATTATAATTAAAGAATGATAATTAAAATGAATTTTGTCAAATAATAAATCTAAATCTGGTAGAGATAGTTATTTGAAATTATATTTATAATTAGAATATTTTTTTTACTCCAAAGTTCCCAAAAAATTGTAATATAAAAATGATGTTATTTTCGGTATCCAGCCCAATCCAGGGCAATTTTCAAATTTTTCCATAGATGTCCAGGTGCATAAGAAAATAATCTGGTCATACTAGTTGGGCCCCAAAGGCATTCGCGTCAATAGTATTAAGTATTCTGTCCTTTGAATCAATTGAAGACATACTCAATCGTTTATTTTATAGCCAAAAGTCTCTTAATTTTGTGATTAAGTTATCGTCGATAAGTGGTCTACGTTTGTGGCCATTATCGCCGATATTTTGGACAATCGGAAGACATCGCATATTGGAGTGGACGCTGAGTGGACAATTCGCACCCTAAGCTCGGACCTGGAAACACCCACATTGATGAGGATCCCGGTCTAGCCATTTGAGGTTAGTCTAATTGGAGAGCGCAGCGAAGGGTTCACTACTAAGAGTCGATCCTCGATCGAGGACCGGACGGATGACACCCAAGTGGGTGAGCGAGCGAAAGCTAAAGCAGCGGTCAAGAGGACCAGGAACACCCTCACAGGTGGGCCGATCCCTTTCAAAATCATTTTTGTTTAGAAAAACATGTATTTCAAGTTCAGTTCAGTTGAGTCAACAGTGCTTTCCATTCAAAAGCTCATTAATCAAGCGTTTGGTCTGAAAAAAATCAAATAAAAAGTTAATTGAGTAGCTTATAAAGATTATTGGATTTTTAACAAGATTATAATCTCCTACAAAACGATTTGATTCATTGTTTTCACCACTAAATGGATTATTTTGTTTACAAAATATGAGGAAAAAGGATTCGGTTTATCACTAATCCGGAAGTTTTTAACGAAATGAAAGGAGAGTTTTATGACAAGCTGTAAATTATTTATTCAAAGTAACTAATATTCAACTCTTACTTGTTAATGTAAACTTGGTATCTATGCAGCCAGGAATTTTTACCAAGCTTAATTCTCCAACATTTTTCCTAGCAAATATTGATCATAGTAATTTTATTTAAGTATAATTTATAAAGTTTATTTAACATTAATTGTTTTAACTAAAAACTAGATACCAGATCAAAGCTAATAATTTGGAATTTTTTCAAAATTATAAACTGTAATTGAGACGTTCAAGATAACTTTTATCCAACACAATAAGGATTTAAAGTGCACTTGGGCAAATTCAGACAAATTGAATTTTGATTTATTATTAAAAAACTTCAACATGGTTAAATATATTTCAATTAGCCCTAAAAACAATTGAATATAAATGCAATTATTGAAGACTGTAACTTGCTCATAAAAATAGTAAAATATATACTAAATTGTATCTAAACTAGCTATTGGCGAATTGCCAAACGGGCCATTTATTTTGATTTTCTGAACTTTAAATTCCAAGATTCAATTAATTGTGAAATCAATTAAAAACTCATAATTCACACGAATTTCAAAACTAATTAACGTTTTGTCGAAAAATTGTTAACTATTTTAGTGATGAGTAACAGAAAGACGTGATTCTCATAATTAAGGCTCAATTTGTCTTTAAATTCAAATTAATTAAATCAAAAAACAAACTCTCAAAGCAATTAAATTAGATTATCCCTGTACTGATCTAGCATATTTTAAGATATCGCACAAAACTTACCCAACTTATCGTTCACAACATTTTCTATATGAATGATGAAATAAAAAAAACACTTATTGTGTAATAGATTTTCGAACTTATTTAAGAGTCACCGCCCTTTTGGTGGAATTCCTTTTTGAAAAAAAAGATCCAGATCTTAACCATAAATTTAAAATGTAAAATTTGAATTAGCTAATTTTATTAAATGATCAAAATCAATATTACAGTTTCTAACAATATATTTAAAATATTGAATTTAAACTTAAAATTAGTCTAATCTTCACCGATATTTGTGAACCTTGCTTAAATAAAAAATAAAATTGTTAATCAAATTTAAAAAAATAATAATCTGAAATATTTTTCAAAAAATTTAATAAAAATAAACCAGTAGAAAAATGTTAAAATAATTTATCTAGCTAAACTTTATTTTTATGTTAAGATTACAGTTTTATTAATTGGTTATCATGATGAATCATTTGTGTGCCAATAGGGACGCCATACTCCTAGTTGTGAGGAAATGGAAAAAAATAAACAAGGTGAGAAATATTTTTAAAAGTGTGATATATTTAAATTACCGTTGAATATACCAGGGAAGAAAAGTTAATTCAAATGAACTAGCTCATTATAACATTATAAATAAAAAAATTTCGTTCTTATCCCATTCGAAAATATCAAATTATGTGAACTAGATTAAATTAATAGCACGTTATAAATTACAGTCTGTTAACAAATTGCAAGTTACAATACCTGAAATTTTACCAGAATGAATTATTTCCAGTCAAGACTTCACACCAAGCACAATTTAAATGAGAATAACATTAAAATGATTAAACAAGGTAAAAGAATTTTATTGGTCTATTCAGAAATCAGCCGGGGTCTTATAAACAAGCAAACATTCATTCCTTAATAGCTTAACATTCATTTGAAAAAAAGGTTTTAAATTTAACAAGAACAATTTTGTGATATGGAAAATAACCTGGATCATAATTTTTCAAAATTACAAAAAATTCAAAAACAAAACATAAGTTTCCATTGAATTCATAAAAAACAAAAAAATTACTTATAATTAGAAAAACATTTTTTATTTACTGAACAGAAATAATAGGCCTTCCCTTTGACTTAAGCCTTGGCCTTAGAGGAGGCGGCGGCGGCGCCGGCCTTACGATCGCCATAACCAATGTCTTCCTGGACAATGTGCTCTTGGACAACTGGTTGAATGGTTTTCACTCCGTGTACGACCTCCTGCTTCTGGTAGACAGGGACGGGCACCGGGCGGTCAACGTAGACATTCCTGACCACTTCCTTGACAACTGGAACTTCCCTGATCACCTCGTATGGCTGGGGAACTTTAACCTCGACAATTCGCTCGACTGGGACAGGTACTTCAACTTTGCGCACAACCTCAAATGGAACTTTGACTTCCCGGACAACTTCGTATGGCTGGGGCACTTTGACCTCGACAATTCGCTCAACAGGGACTGGCACCTTAACTTCCCGGACAACTTCAACTGGGACCTTGACAATCTTGACCACTTCGTATGGCTGAGGGACCGGCACTTTGACGATACGCTCGACAACGTGTTCGACGGGCACCTCCTTAACGACCACCCGTTCGACGGGATAGGGCTGCGGGACCTCCACTTTAACTTCGTATGGCTGAGGAACGGGTACTTTCACTTCGTAGGGGACCTTCACTATGCGTTCAACAATCTTCTCGACGGGGTATGGCTGAGGGACAGGCACTTTGACCTCATAGGGCTGGAGTACGATCTTCTCGACGGGGTAGGGCTGGTCTACCGGCACCTTCACTGCGTATGGCTGAGGAACGGGTACTTTGACCTGACGGACAACGTCTCGGACAACGTTCTTAACGACGTGGACGGGATAGGGTTCGACAACGTCTCTGACGACAGTCTTGTAGACGGGATAGGGCTGTGGCACGTGTTTGACAACAGGGACGGCATACGGCTGATCGACCGGCACTTTGACGGCGTAGGGCTCGGCGACGGTCTTCACGACGGGAACAGCTCTCGGAAGGCCAACAGTCTTGACCACTGGCACAGCGTAGGGACGGGCGACGCCAACGGGAACGCCAACGGTCTTCACTGAGTGCGAGTACGTGTCGGCGGTGTGCAGAGGGGTATATCCCTTGACTCCACCAATTGTGCCAAAGCCTCCGATGTATCCCCGGCTGTAGGCCAGAGCGTCCAGAGCTCCGTAGTTTGGCTTAGGCTTCGACTGAGCTATCGCTACGACAGCTAACAAAACCTGAAGTATTTTTTTGGGGAAAGGGTTAACATTTTTTGTACTTTTTTGAGATTCACTGCCTTTTTGGTTGAATTCCTTTTTGAAAAAAATATATCCTTCAATACTCCATCAATAATCCATTTGTTTTTCTTGTATTTTTTTATCTAGCTAAACTTTGTTGGAGAGTATAATTTACAGTTTTGAGCTAGTGCTATTGCTTTATGAAAAATTCAAATTTTTTGAACTTAATCATCCAATCTTGTAAAATATATTTTTTGGTTTGGCTAAACTTGGATGTTTTGATTTTATTACAGTTTTTAATATAATTATTTTAATCAACTTTTTTGAAATATATATAATTTCTATTATCCAATAATATTAACATGTAAAATTTGAATTAGCAAAAAAAAACTTCAAAATCTATATTACAGTTTACAAGAAATTCTGAATTTTTCCTAAATTATTGAATTTATATTGAATTTTAGCCTAATTTTTCCCCGATATCTAAGACCTTGATTAAACTAAAAGGAAAGAAATTATCAATTCATCCGACAAATAATAATCTGAACTATTTTTCAAAAGTTTTGTTATTAAAATCCAATCAATTGAGACGTTTCTATGAATTATTTTTTGGGACAAAAACTTTGCTTTCAATTCAAAGTCAGAAAAAGTTTTCCTTAAAATCAAACAAAAATTTTCTGAAAATAATTGAAAAAAACGCAAATAAATAGCGCAGACGAGAGCACAGCATATGCCGTGTGCCACAGATTGAAAAAAAGTGATGGATAAACACGCTTTATCAAGGTAAATAAAAAAAGTGTATTTCAAAGAGCAATTTTGTTGTGTGTTTTTTTAATGGGAGGAAAAAACAATAAAACAATAAAATAATAGACAAACAGTAAAAACCTTTTCATTATTTTTTAAGTAAAATAACGTAAAATAAAAGCATTTTTTTCCATTCAATTAGAAAAATTGAAACCAAGATTAGAATTCAAAAACAAAAATTAACTATTCATTAATTTTATCGAATCTTTTTCATTTGATTTCAAGTTTTTCAGTCAGTTTTTTATGACTTTACTTATAGAGAGAAAAAACATTCTGGGTGAAATAAATTGAGAAATTGATCTTGATAAAAATAAAGAATTTAAAATTAGGAAGAATTTTTAAAAAGAAATTATTAATTATCTAGGCAGCTTTGGCGGCCTTGGCAGCAGCACGGCCCTTTTTAAGCTCGGCCAGCCTGGCACCGTAAGCCAGGTCACCGCCCTTGATGCCACCTTGCTCGTAGACCTGTTCCTCGTAGACTTGGGGTCCCTGTTCGATGACCTGGGGCTCGTTGTACTGTTCCACGTGGATTGGCTCTTGGACAACCTGTTGAACTTGATGAACTTGTTCAACTTTCTGGACAACTGGAACTTCGTATGGCCTGTCGACGTAGACCTGGTTGACTCTTTCCTTGACAACATCAACGTGCTTGATCACTTCAACAGGTGTGGGAACGCCGACCTCTATCTTCTTAATCACTTCGTAGGGGACCTTCACTTCGACGATACGCTCGACGGGAACCTTCACTTCAACTATTCTCTCGACAGGCGTCGGAACTCCGACCTCAACCTTACGGATCACTTCGTAGGGGACCTTCACTTCAACTATTCTCTCGACCGGAACCTCGACTCTCTTAATGACTTCGACGGGTGTCGGCACCGGGACCTCGACCTTGCGTACGACTTCCCTGGTGTATGGGACTTGCTTGACAACGTTCTTGATAACTTCGTAGGGCTGGGGAACGGGTACTTTCACTTCGTATGGCTGAGGAACGGGGTATTTGACTTCGACGGGGACGGGCACCTTGCGCACGACTTCCTTGATAACTTCGTATGGCTGGGGAACGTTGACCTTGACGTGGATGGGCTGAGGCACGTTCTTGATGACGGTGTACGGACGGGGAACGCCTACCTTAACTTCGTATGGCTGAGGGACGGGAACCTCAACTTTTTGGACAATCTCTCGGATGCTCTCCTTAACGACGGGAACGTTGTAGGGTTGGGGCACTTTGCGCACAACCTCCTTGACAACTGTGTATGGCTCTGGCACGTGCTTGACAACGGGCACGGCGTAGGGCCGGGGAACGGGCACTTTGACGGCGTAGGGCTGGGGAATGCGTTTGACGACCGGCACGGCGTACGGCTGGTCAACGTGTTTGACGACCGGCACCGCATAGGGTTGGGGCACGTCGTAGGGTTGGAGTACCTTCTGTACGGACTGTGTGTGATAGTGGCGACCGGCGCTCAAAATTGGTGCGCCTTTTATGCCATAGGGGGCGGCATATCCGTAAGAGGCGACACTTGGTTCGGCCCTCAGGTTATATACACTGCTATAACCGCCGCCCAAACCGTAGGTGGGTTTGGGCTTAGCGTTGGCCAGAGCTGCCACCGATACTAACAGCTGTAAAAATGAGCAAGGGCATTTGTTTTACATCTTTTTTCTTCACGTAAAGCACCTTGCTAGATTTCTAGCTTACAGCGCGAAAATATGTAGTATTTTACAGTTTTTTTAAATACATTTTTTGATACAATTATTTTTTGATTTGATTTTATGATTTTTTTTCAAATAAAAATCTGAATCGTTGCTTTGAAAATTTGAAAAATGAGTCTTGCTCAAAATAACAAACTTCCTATAACTCTATTATTCATTAATATATTCTATGAATAAATAGGTTTTATTTGATCTCAATATTTATAAAAACATTTGGGAAACAGAAAAATAAAAAATTCAAAACTAAACTAAACCTGATATCAATTATTCGAGTTTTTGAAAATCAAAAAATCACTTTTCATTTTGAATTTGAATTTTGAAAATTGAATTTCAAATGAAAATTGTTTTTAAATTAAGTAAAAAAAAAATCAAAAATCGATTTCTAATTATCTTCAGAAGTATTTAGCTCTCGGTCTGAGAGTTAGGGACCAATCAATCAGTACGTAAGCCAAAAGCTGAGCAGCAGTCAAAAGCATCAAGCTCAATAATATGTGGTAGGTCAAAATTCTAGCGCTAATTATAATTAGAAATTAATAATTATAGTATAACTTAAGCTAGCTAAAATTAATTAATAAAAAAGGTGTATCAAGGCAAAACACTCTTGACTGAGCCCCTCTCCGGCGTTACGTACCGATTGAATGGTCCCTTAGTTTAGTAGAAAATGATAGAAAAAGTTGACTTTCGAGTCGAGGTATTTCAGATGTCGAATGTTTGAGTCAATTAAATCGATATTTGAAAATAAGAAAATTGCTCTTACAAAATGATTTTAATCCGGGGGCTATACACGTAAAAATTTTTCCTTCGGGGTACTTTTTTTTATTGGGAAAAACTTTTTTATCCATCACTTTTTGATTCGAATTAATTTCAAAATAAAATATTTTTTTTCTTAAAAAGGAATTCAAAGAACAAAAAGCAGCATGATACTTTTTTTTATAGGTGAATATTTTAATGAATAATAATAGTTATAAAAAAGTTTTTCATCCGAGAAATAAAATGAAAAAAATAGAGGAGAGGGGGAATATTTTTCAATTCAACTTGCTCTCAGCTAGCAAGTAAGCTGCGCAAAATTTTTTATTAAATGAGCTTGCTAGATTAAAAAAAATAAAAATTCAAATCACTTACAAAAATCTTGAAATTCATTTCCAGTCTTCAGTTGAGTATAAAAAAAATTACACAAAAATGTTGAGAACAGTCCCAATAGAGTATGTGCTGAGCGTTTTGAGAGAAGGCGTCCGACAACCACTCACTTAGGAAAACAGATTAACTACTGATCCGTTCCCTTATTCTTAAGCAAAAGTTAAATAAAAATTTATTTTATCCGCAAATCCGCTCTTCCCTTGAGTTTATATATAAGGGATGACCATAAAAAAAATCACTCTCACCAGTTATGACTACCCCCTGTCCCGTTATTGACGCGCGTTATTTAAGACACACACCACTAACACACTCACAAACGCACAGACAGTTTCGTGGGATTTGGGGTACAGTTAGTTAAGTTAGTGGCGCTCCGGAGTCCACCCTCTTATGGGGAAAGGCTATACCCATAAGTAGTCTGGGATTTAGTGAGACAGTGAGAGGCAGAGTGAAAGTCATGTGACGTATAAAATAAGTTATCAGATTATTAGTGGAATAATATTGCCGTTTATTAGAGCTGATTGACAGGCGTTGCAATCAAGCTAGGTCGAATTTATTTTCCCAAGTAGAATGCTACCTTGCCCCGAGTCATTCCAATAGAATTTGCCCTGTAGAAAAATTGAATGGTGATGAGTTAAGCATCCATATTTTTAATGTATGCACGTTTGAACGTGTTCTTGCTGATTTTACTGAATTTGATCTTGGTTACCCCCTTTTCAAAGGAGAAATTATTGAATGAGAATAAGGAATAAAAAAAAGCTTTTCGTAAATGAATTCCAATTTTTCTCGTTTTGCTTTTGCATTGAAAATGTTTTTCACTCATAATCTCTCTCTCTCTCTCTCTCTCTCTCTCTCTCTCTCTCTCTCGGCTTAAAAATTTAATTACAAGGCGTTGCCCACTGCCTATGAGACACAAATGTACTTACCTGTGCTATTAGATACCTGTGCTATTAGGGCTAAAGAGAACAGTTATACAAAACGCTGTTTTAAATGCTGTAACTGTTTTGCAGTCAGTGCTGTTCCCCCCATACCTGTGCTCTGCTCTGAAACGTAAAGATAGAGTTTTGTTAACATTTTTTTGTAAGGGTTTCCATTGCCTTAAGCTCTGGTAGTATTTGAAAAGGCTTTCCATTTCTCGCTCTTAATGTCCGTATTGTTTGCGGACATAGGATTTTGGTCATTATTTTTTTTGCTAGAGGAAAAAATTATCAAGATTAAATTTCTTTGTGTTTTAATTCTCTCCATTTGTTTTAATTATAGAAAAACAAAATTTTTTACCGAAAAAAAAAATCTTATCTCAAGAATAATGGGAGAGAAGGAGAGGGAGGAGAGAGAGAGAGAGAGAGAGAGAGAGAGAGAGAGAGAGGGAGAGAGAGAGCTGACTGTGTTTTTATATGTCAAGGAAACTGAGAGTTGCGTTAGTTTTTCAATAAGTGGGGGAAAGGCATAGAAATTATTCTGTGCTCTGGCTTTGCAGGTGAATTGAATTGTGAATTTTCAATTCAATTGACTGAAGACAGTTTTAAAACTTGTTTTTCACTCTCTTTTGTCAGTCAAATGACTTTTGCTTTATTAGACTAACGGCAGTTCCCATCCATTAAAAAATTTTTAATCTTGCAATTAATGGACTGAAAATGAATGTTTTAATTTGGATTTTTGATGTCTAATGTTTTTTTTGAAGTTTAATTGAAGATGATCAAAAAATGCATTGTTCTTATTCCCCAGTTGAATTGCTTGAAAATTTTTAGTATATAATTAACAAATAATTGAATTAATTTTACAGCTTGCATTAATTTAGATGATACAAGGCACAAACTGTAAAATATTTTCGAAATTGATATAAAATAATAGTTGAAAAATGCTGATAATTATTTGGACAGTTCAAACAGTAATTATTTTTCTTCAAGTTCAAATTTTTATAAGAAAATCTGAGATGTGTTAATATCAATTCAAAAAAATTTCAAATGAATTAATCTAGAAATTATTTTTCAGAAATTATTTGTGTGTAATTCCCAAATAAATTACTAGATTGATTTCGTTCAATACTTATTCAGTTCTAAATAAAAATTACAGCTTGCTCAATTTTGACTAAAAAAATTAAAAACTGTAATTTATTTTCAGATATGATTTTAAATTTACGACAAACATGAAAATTTTTATCTGGGTTCCAGCATGTTCTGCCATATCTTGATAATTTTTTCCTGAGATGAATTTTACAAGGATGACTTCATCAATTTTTCAACCAAATTTTTTCATTGAATTTTTGAAAAACTAATTAAACTATTACAATATTTTTCGGGAAATTCTTATTAAGGGTGTGATTAATAGCCAAAATTTATTTACATTTTTCTGTTTGACTCCAAATTTAATTAAAACCAATAATTAAAGTCAAATGTCTTTTAAATACTGAGAAACAAATCAATAGTTTTTATGATTAAAGACAAAAAACTTCTGAAATTATGTTAATTATAGACAAAATTGAGTTCAAGTTTGAAATTTAATGATTAATATCGAGTAAAAAGATAATCACATTTCGTAAAAATGATCTGTCATTATATGGAAATTTCAATTTGGAAAAAAGAACAAGATCAAAATTATTTTCCTCGAGCAATACGATGACAAATAAATTTCAGGAATTTTTTTTTGATAAATACTTTCCTTAAAAATTATGAGGAATTCCCACAAAAAAGTGGTCGGAGTATTCAATTCCAAAATAACCAAGGTAATAAGCTATGCAACTTGTTTAGCAGTAAATTCTAATAGTTTACAGTTGTTTCTGAAATATAGATCATTTGATAATTAATTGATAGTTAAGTTTATTATCGATTATTGAATTTTCTATTGAATCGATTAAATAGAGTGAAATATTTGGGTGAAAAACGTGAAGTATTTATTCAATTTCAAGTTAGCTATGCTATCAAAATCTACTTGCTAATTAGATCAGTTTAGATCGATGAGCAAGTTCAATAATCAATTTATTTTAAAAACTGTAACTTTTGCCTTAATAGTGATTCTGTATATGTTTTTTCAAATAATCTTTTAACTTTTGGATTGGACTGTTGATTGGCATTGTTTATTTTTGAATTACCAAGTTAATAACTTGATTAACATATAAAATGATAATTTTAATGAAGTTTTAATTCATTGAAACTAATTATTAAGTGTTTTGTATATAAAAACTGAATTATAGTTTCAATGAATCATTTGAAGCGAAAAAAAGGTGTAAAACAAAAATAAAAATTCAATTTTTCGAATTATGACTGGAAGCTCTTTTGGCACAGAATAAGAGGGAAATCACATCAAAAAATCTTTTTCTAATTCACTTCAGATTTAATTACAATTGAATTGAATTTCAAAAACTAATCTTAACATTGATTTTGAAAACCAAGTGATTCGTAAAAATCCAGTTATAATTGGGAGGAAAAAATTGAACTTGATCAAATATTGATAAAAAATATTCTGATCTGATTTATAGATAATCAATAAATTTCTTTTCGATAATGAGATTTAAAATCCAACCCTATTTTCATTAGTGATCAAGGACGTTTTACTACGAAAAAAATTGAATTTTAAAGTTTGAACTAGTTACTTTCTCAGCTAATAACTGCGTGACCAAGACATAAATTCTTCAAATATTCTTAGCAATCGATTAGCGAAACAATAAAACAATTTTTATGATAACTTTATTCACAAAAAACTAATTATAATACAAATCTATAATACAGTCTATAATTAAATTTTTATTCAATTATTTTATAGAAAAAAAATAATTGAATTCAGTTTTCATTCAATTGAATAGTTTTTCCACTTTTTCGAAGGATTTCCCATTAATTTGGGTTTTATAGCATTTGAAGAAAAAAATTGATTTTATTTAAGTTTATACATTCAAAATGAACTCGGTAAAATGATGGAATTTATATAAAAAAAAAGTTTCATCCTTCCCAACTCCAATAGCAAGATTGAAAATTTTTATTCATGTATTTGATTGACATTTCAATAAAAATTACAGTTTTATAGTAAATTCAAAAATTGAATTCAACCCATATTTCCATCTTTTATCCCAAGTTTATATAAAATTCTGATTATTTGTGGAAAATATTCAGCAAGTTAAAATTAATGAGTTAGACAAGAAAAAATAACAGACTAGGCATTACCAATATCAAGAATAAATTATTTGGTAAGAGTATTTTATTTTGCTTGCTGTAAAAATTACAGTTTTTAAGACTAATGAAGAAAAGTTAGATTTTTATCAAATATTTAATTTTCAAAATTATTTCATAACTTTTAATCAATACAGGCAAAATGAAAGTAAACAAGGTCGAATTTTTAATTTGAGCAAGACAAAATTAATCCATTTTAATGTACTTTCCACTGGAATAGAAATTATATTTCATTCAAATACTGGATAAGTATTTACATAAAAGTTACAGTTTTATAGCAAATGTTAAAAAATATGGATTTTTTTAAGTCAAAATGAAAATGAACTTGGTGAAATGAATTATTTTGGAAAAATGAAATGTAGCATATCCTCCAAACCTTTAACAAGATCAAAAATTTTATTCAAAATACTTGATTCATATTTCCATAAAAATTACAGTTTTTAAGTAAATTCAAAAAATTGATTTCAACCCATATTTCAAAGTTTTATAAAGTTTATATGAAATTCTGAAATTATGAAAAATAATCAACAAGTTAAAATCAATGAGTTAGGCAAGATAAAATAGATGACTTCCCCATGCCAATATCATGATTAAATTATTTGGTGAAAGTATTTAATTTTGCTCGTTGTAAAAATTACAGTTTTTAAACTAAATAAGAAAAGTTAGATTTTAATCAAATATTTTTTTTTCAAAATTATTTCATAACTTTTTTTAGTCAATACATAGCAAAATGAAAGTGAACAAGGTCGAGTTTTTAATCTGAGCAAGACAAAATTAAACGAGATTGATGTCTCTTTCACCGAAAGTAATAACTATTTTTATTCAAATATTGAATAAGTATTAACATAAAAGTTACAGTTTTATAGCAAAAAGTATGTATATTGAAAAATAAAAGCGAACAGGGTGAAATTGTACGATTATAAAACCCATTGCGGTTGATCCATTAACAAAATAAAATTTTCTCTATACAAACATTTGATAGGAATTTACATAAAAATTACAGTACTTTTGATAAACAATCAAAACATAAGTCCTTCTGAATGTCGTGACCTTTCCTTCAGTATGAAAACCAGTCTATAAATTGAGGCACAGCTGGAAAATTGTACTCTCCCTCCCTCTCCCTCTCATTTTTCCAGTTTCTCTTATATGCTCAAGGTATAGATTACGTGATAAAGTTCACCTACACAAAGGACCCATGAGATTACCTTGATGATTAGGTTAGACAAAGACAATTTCGCTATCCTTGTACTATAAACTTTCCAAATACACCCCTGATTATTTTCGTTAATAATTTAGGTGAGCTAGGTAAATTTGCTTGGTGATATATACCTGTGTGGCCGTCAGTATTGTTTAATGAGACCTACCGTTCCTATTGTAAGAAGAAAATTGAAAAATAATCTCATTTTTCAATTAAACTACAAAATACTGTTTTAATGATACTTTAATTTTGATGAATATTTCTCTCTCTCTCTCTCTCTCTCTCTCTCTCTCTCTCTCTCTCCCCTATTATTCCGTCCGTTTTGTTCTGTCAGTCCTTTTGTAATGAAATATAGTTTTCACTTAAACTTCAAAATCAAATACAAAAACACTTATTGTTTAATACGTTTTGTTTGTGTTTTCAATCTTTATATTTATTGCACAGAATTGGGTCAACACTTCTCGTGTTATGATATACGGAGTGCTGTGCTCTGGGTATAGACTGTTAGCTATTAATTCAATTTTTAAGGTGTGATTGGATTTTGAATTTTTCATTTTCCTATTCAAATGATTTGTTGTTTTTGAAGTTCAAACACTATTTCAATGGATTTTTATGGAAATACAACTTTTTTATGCTGTGCCTCAGATAATACCGGCGCTAATCAGTCAAAACCATTGGACATTTGCATAATTTTTTGGACAGAATAAGAGAAAACTTAAACCAAATTAATGAATGTTTAATTTTTTTTCCAGGAAAAGTGTAACAGGCTCGTTTGCGGAATAAAAATTCAAAGTTTTTTGTTATCAATCAATTATTTCTATAGAAATCTATTACACAATAAATGTTTTTTATTTCATCATTCATATAGAAAATGTTGTGAGCGATAAATAGTTAGGTCAATTTTTGTGCGATATCTTAAATTATGCTAGATCAGTACCAGGATAATCTAATCGGGGTTTAATTGCTTTGAGAGTTTGTTTTTCGATTTAATTAATTTGAATTTAAAGACAAATTGAGTCTTAATTATGAGAATCACGTCTTTCTGTTACTCATCACTAAAATAGTTAACAATTTTTCGACAAAACATTAATTAGTTTCGAAATTCGTGTGAATTATGAGTTTATAATTGATTTCACAATGAATTGAACTTGGAATTCAAAACCCCTGATGACAGAAAATAAAAGCCCCGAGTGACGATACCCCAAGAGCTAGTTTAGATACTTTTACTTTATATTTTGACTATTTTTATGAACAAGTTATAGTCTACAATAATTGCATTATGTTCAATTGTTTTTAGCAATTGAAATATATTTAACCAAGTTGAAGTTTTTAATAAATTTTAATAATAGATTAAAAATAGACGCTTTTGCGTGTTATCCAAGTATATTTTAAAGCATTATTGTGTTGAATAAAAGTTATCTTGAACGTCTCAATTACAGTTTACAATCAACAAACAATTCCAATTTATTAGCTTTGATATATTATCTAGGTTCTAGTTAAAACACAATTCATGATAGATAAAGTTTATAAATTCTACTAAAATTAATTCATCATGATCAATATTTGTTAGAAAAAATGTTCAAAAACTAAGCTTGGTAAAAAGTCGTGTATGCACAAATACCAAATTTACATGAACAATGTATGAATTGAATAAAAGGTAACTTAAATAAATAAGTTACAGCTTGTCATATGACTCTCCCTTTCATTGAAAAATTTAGTTAAAAACTTCCGGATTAGTGATAAACCGAATCCTTTTTCCTCATAGTTTTGTAAACAAAATAATCCATTTAGTGGTGAAAACAATGAATCAAATGGTTTTGCAGGAGATTATAATCTTGTTAAAAATCCAATAATCTTGATAAGAGACTCAATTAACTTGTTATTTGATTTTTTCAGATCAAACGCTTGATTAATGGGTTTTTGAATGAAAGCACTGTTGAATCAACTGAATTGCACTTGAAATACATGTTTTTCTAAACAAAAATGACTTTAATCCAAATTTTTTTAACTGAATGATACGTTTGTGTGACAAACAAGAGCACAGCCTATCTTGTGATTGATCTCGATATCTGAGATCAGCACATTTTTTTATGCCAATCGACAGCACTGTCTATCAATTGATTGGAATCAGAGGAAAGGGCGAAGAATTTTCCAGTCAATAGCCATAACATGTAATTAGGGTTTAGTCGTAACCCATAGGAAACGGTTTACGACTTTTTCAATACAAACTGTAATTAAAGCGTTGAGTCATTTTTTGAGTTATCCTGCAATTGATATTTCAAATTCTGGTTCGGAACATAGACCGACTTTACAGGATTTTAACAAGATAATTTTTAGAATCAACCTGAGCAATAATTATCAAGGATATTTTTGTTATATTTTATATAATAATATAATTTTGAATCTTTGTTAGTTTGAAAAGTATTTTTGAACTTCACTTTGGAATAAAATTTGTGTTTACAACTGATCCGGATTACAATGACTTTATATGGTATTTGTTTTCAATCAATTGTCTGTCAATTAGATCAACAAATGGGCGAAAAAATGCATTCAATTGACAAAACATATGATTACGATATTATTCATACAATAGGTTAGCGTTTAATGTTTTAGTTATAAAAACTGTAATTTAATTTTTTGATAAAATTTTGATTTCTCCAGCAATAGCCTAATATCTTGATGGAAAGTTGTCGAGTTTTATAATAATTTTTCTCATTTCAAAAAATTAACTAGATTAAAATACTGAAAAAAATGTTAAAATTAAAAAAGATCAAGCGTGTTTTTAAAGACTGTAACATTATCATTGAATAATTTTTAAACTTATCCTGCAATAGTTTCCTGACATATGGAGAAACCTGACGTATGAAATATTGTTCTCATATTTTTAATAAGGTTAACAAGGTAAAATTTGATATAAACTGTTCTTATAAATGCTACCAAGGTAGCAATAACTTACCTCGAATCAATTGTTTTCTTGAGTGAGTTTTTCATTTAATTGTACTAGCTCAAAAATCATGGCTATCTCCTGCGCTAGTAATTTTGAAGAGCTTGTTGGTTCAATTGCCCGTGTTAGAAGTACATAGAGAAGCTCAGACCCTGGCGAAAATAGAATTATCTGGGTACAAATTTACAATTACGTTTTGCAAACTGTAATTATGATTTTCAGAAAATTTATGAGTTATCTAGTAATTGATTTTATAACTTTTGGAATGGGAAATTCAGAAAAATTTTACAGAATTTCAGCTGGATAAAGTTTGAATTTAAATTGATCACTTATAACTATTTGGAAAGGGTGAAGAATTTTCCATTCAATAGCCATAACATTTAATTAGGGTTTACTAGTCGTAACGGTATATGACTTTTTTCAATACAAACTGTAATTAAGATTTTCAGAAAATTTTTGATATATCTTGCAAATGATATTATTACTGTTGGCACCGAATTGATTGAAATTTTTTTTCACAGAATTTCAACAAGACAAATTTTGAATTTAACTTGAGCAAATTATATTGAAATTTTTTTTATATTATTTTACCCAAAAATGTTGAAGTTATTCGTTTGAAAAATATTTTTGAACTTCACTTTGAAATAAAAGTTGTTCTTCAACTGATCCGGATTACAATGACTTATATGTTGTTAGTTTTCAATCAATTGTTTGTCAATTAGATCAACAAATGGGCGAAAAAATGCATTCAATTGACGAAACATATGATTAGTTTACTATTCATACAATTGTTTTGTGTTTAATGTTTTTGTTATAAAAACTGTAATTTAATTATTTGATAAAATTTTGATTTTTCCAGGAATAGATCGAAATCTTATTGGAAAATGTAAGCTTTGATTTATCATTTAAAAAAATAACTAGATTAAAATCTTGAAAAAAACAAGAGTTTTTCACAAATTTGAGCTGTAATCTTAACATTGAATAAGTTTTTGACTTATCCTGCATTAGCTTTGATATCTCTGGCTGGCTGAAAATCAGGGTATTAATATACAAATTATTTTGTACTTGATCTAGCAATTAATTTTTACCTAGTGATCTTTAAGAGACATGACATTTTCCAATAAACTTGAAGTTTAATAAAAGTTATCAAGATAGTTGCCTATGAGGTTAGAGATTCGCATATTTGTTTCCAGCTACAACGATGAATAACCAAGGTAAGAAAAGCTTGCCTCAAATTCAATTACAGTATTGATCAATTTTGATTAATAACCATCAATTAAGAGTCAAGTTTATCAAGCAAAATAAAATAACAATCTTTTTATGATTTTATTCCATACAAACTGTAATTAAAGCGTTTGTAATTTTTAAAGTTAGCATGCCATTAATTCTTATTCTTCTGGAATCTCGTTTTCGGACACTATTTTCAGATAATTTCACCAAGATCCCTATGAAAACTTGCTAACAATGAAAACATATGAGCAAGTATATTTTTGTAAAAAAAATTCAATTTGAAATTAGTGTTATTCTTCAGCTGATCTTGCTTATAATGATTTATATGTTATTTTTCCCAATCAATTGTCTGTCAATTAGATCAACAAATGGGCAAAAAATGCATTCAATTGACAAAACATATGATTATTATATTATTCATACAATTGGTTAGTATTTAATGGTTTTTATTAAACAAACTGTAATTTAATTATTTGATAAAATTTGGTCTCTTTGTGTAATAGACTGTTTTCTTTATGGAAACTTAAATTTTGTCATTTTGGAAAATTAACTTGATTAAAATTTGAAAAAAGAAAATTCAAGCTTAAGCGTACTTAATTTAAAAACTGTAATTTTAACATTAAATAATTTTTTGATTTATGCCGTTTTAGCTTTATAAATTATGGGAAAAATTTTGTTTCAAATTTATTTTAATTTTATTTAAGTTAATAAGGGTAAATTACTGAAAATGAATACGAATATATTCCAGTCATAAAATGTGATAAATAGAACCAGTTGAAAAACTCTTAAAAAGAGAGATAATACGTTTATCGCTAAAGTTACCAAGGTTACCTTGATAAGATTAGTGCCATATTTAGTGTTATTTCCAAGTTGAAGTGAAACAAGAAAAAACAAGACATGGCCAATAATGAAGAGATCCAGATCAACCCTGGTCAATACAACTATCAAAATAACTTCCATGAGATATGTAAAATTGGCGAGGGTGGTTTCGGAAAAGTTTTCAAGGTAAAAGATAAATTAGACGAACAGACCTATGCCGTCAAAATAATTGAACTCGAAATATTGGAGCAGGGTAATTATCCTATGAAATGTTGTTTGATAAATAATACCAAGGTTTACTCACATTCAGATTCCATCGAGAAATTTCTCAAAGAGCCAAAGACCATGGCACAACTCAATAGTGATAAAGCTGTCAGGTATATGAACACCTGGATAGAGGAAAGCCGTCTTTTCATCAAGATGGAGTATTGCACGGATAATATAAGAAATCTGATCAAAAATAAACATGTATATTTTGGAAGGGGAGAACCAGAGTCCTTGAATGTCTTGGAATATCACATCAGTTGCAAGATATTCGAGGAGCTCTTGGAGGCCGTCCAATATCTGCACGAATCTAATCCACAGATTATTCACCGAGATATTAAACCGGAGAATATCTTGATATCGAAAAATTCAAACAATAGGAAATGTTTGAAAATTGCTGACTTTGGCCTGGCTGTTTTCCAAGGCAAGATCTCGTTGCCCCACTCGAGCAACATGGGCACTTTGGTCTATATGGCACCGGAAGTGTTCAGGAACGATTATGACACCAAGGCAGATGTTTACAGCCTTGGTCGAATTGCCGAGGAATTGTTCCAGGTGGATACCTATAAGTAAGCTATTTTAAAAAATTGTACTCTAGCTAAATATGGTTTATTGTTCTAGATCGGAGCAGAAATCCAGGCCTCATCTGGCTGAAAAATACGGTATTTTAACAGGGATAATTATCTCGATGACAAATAATAGAGCTTGTGAAAGGCCCTCGTGTTCAGATGTGCTGGCTAATTTCGCAAACATTCAGGTGCCAGGTCAAAAAGTTAAAGAGTATCAGAATTTTGAGTCCATGCGCGAAAATTTGGTTAAAAATGTTGAGGGTGATTCAATCCTCCTGGATTATCTATCCAATTTGGATGTACAGGAGCAAATGTTTCCTGTGATTCTGGGTCAATTCGTTAATACTTTTAAGAATTTGGTGGTAAAACAACAACTGGATAATAGTGACAGTGATGATGATGACGACCCGGATGAATTCAATTTTGATTTGCCATGGGTACAGCCGGTTGTTAGCCTGCTTAATCCAAACCACAAAGCCGTTAGAATTTTCTCAACATTTTTTGAGCAGATGAGAGATGTCCCGGAAAAAGTCAGAAATGAAAAGCAGAAAATCAAAAAAAGAAAGTAGCTAGTACTATTGAAATTTATTTTTCCAATAATTATAACTAAGATCAATTTATTTCAATAAATAAAATATTGTAAACTTTTATTGAATTTTGAATATATTTTTAACGACTGTAATCATAACCCTGAATAATTTTTTAGCTTAACAAGCTAAACCATGTTAAATAACTGGCAGAGAAATGAGAATTGAATATTTTAAGATTTCATGTTTTTGTTATACAAACTGTAATTTAATCATTAGATAAAATATTATATACCCCGATAATACACTTATTTCTATATGGCACGAATAAAAATGGACAATTTTTAATTTTTATCATTTCAAAATTTCGATAACACGTTGGTCTTTTTAATTCAAGTTAATTCAAAATTATTTGAACAGGTTAATGACGTCCTAGAAAAAGTCAACATAGAATAGATAAAAAATAAAATATAGAAAATAGCGAATGATATTGATGTTTATTTTTTTCAAAAACTCTAATCAAGATCAATTTGTTTTTAAGAGTACATTGTTTAAACGTTTTATTGATTTTTGGAAAATATAATTTTTATTCTTTTTGAAAACTGTAATTATAACTTTGAATATTTTTTTGAATAATCAAGCTACATGTGGCAGTAATTTGTTGGATTATAAAATAGTGAACTTTTTTCTATTGAAGGATTGCAAATAAGAAAATACTAAGGTAGTAAAGCCATTGAAATATTATTTTGATAGTAACCATAACTATAAGAATTAATAACCAAGGTAACCGAAACCTTATCTCATGTTTGTTTTTCTCAAGTCAATTCAAATAAACCACACATTGAAACGCAATTTCAATTTATTGTACTTGCTCAAAATCATGGCTTTTTCTTACGAGAACAATTTCGAAGAGCTAGGTGAATTGGGAACCGGTGGCTTCGGACAGGTATTCAAAGTGAAAGACAAAATTGATGATCAATTCTATGCTGTTAAGAAAATAATGGACAAAGGTAATTCAATTATAAGTGATAATTTTATTTAACTTGATAATTTAAAATATTCCAAGATCCAAACAAGATTAAGGAAATACTCAAAGAAGCTCAGACTTTGGCTAAACTGAGTGGGGAGAAAGTGGTCCGGTATATGAACTCCTGGGTTGAATTGGACACAGTTTTTATCAAGATGGAACTCTGTTCCGGTAACCTTGACAGTCTGATCAAAAATAAGTCCTGCTATTTTAATCGGGAAGAATCCCAGCCAATGGATGTGCTCGAGCACAGCATAAGTTGTCAGATATTCAGAGAGCTGTTGGATTGTGTGCAGTATTTACACGAATCGATTCCTCCTATTATTCATAGAGACCTCAAACCACAGAATATTCTGATATCAAGAAATCATAAGAATAGGAACTGCCTTAAAATTGGTGATTTTGGCCTGGCTACTTTCCACGATAAGACCTCGATGTACCACTCACATGATGTGGGTACTTTTGCATACAGAGCTCCAGAAGTAGCCAAGCCGAACTGCAAATACAATATCAAGGTTGATATTTTCAGCCTGGGTAAAATTGTTGAAGAATTGTTTGAAGTGGATATCAATGCGTATGACAAGGATTAATTTATCTTGATAAAATTTAATACTGAAATTTTCTAGATCATCCCATAAGTGGAACCCACACCTGAGCGAAAAGATGAATAATTTGACCGAGCTCATCACTTCGATGACTGGAAATTTGGTTGCAAGGAGGCCTTCATGTGCTGAAATCATTACCAATTTCGGAAAATATACCCTGAGCATCGGTGGATTGAAAAGTCACCCTGGATTTGAAGATATGACCAGGCAACTACTAGCAGATTTGCCTGATAATTCAATTTATCTTGATTTGTTGGATAAAGTAATTTCAATGGAAGAGCAAATTATCCTTGCACAAAATCAAATCGAACAAATAGTATCTGTTCCTGATAAGAATGAGCTAGAAATACCTGTGCTCAAACAAAATGATCCTGTAGTGGAGGCTCCCGTTCCAGTTGTACCTGAGCAACAACCAAGGGTGAACAAGCTCGCGAGAGAGTTGAATCGCATAGGAAATCAATTTAAACAAGTTGCAAGCGTTTTCAAATAATTTTATAATTCATTGCATTTATTGTTTAATGGTTAATTGTTTTTAAAAACTGTAAAAGAAAATTCATAATTCAAATTGTCATGATTATCAATATAAAAACTGTAATTTAAGCATTAAACCAGCAAACAACACTTTATATTTTTGGTAAACTTGGTGGAATGTCTAATAAACAACATTGAAGTATAATTTATTGGTTCCGGCGGTTTCGGACAGATATTCAAAGTTAAAGATAAAAGCGATGGTCAGTTTTATGCCGTCAAGAAAATAAACCATCAAGGTGAGTCTTCTGATAAAAAGGTTCTCAGAGTGACAATAAGGTCAATATGATGTTTTGACTGGAAACAATCCTTTCAGATATAACTTTATCATGTTTTGATTTTGAAAATAAAAACTGTAATTTAAAGTACATTTTTATTTTTAGCTAGTTCTAAAAAGTTTATACTATTAAAATGGGTTATTAAAGGTTTTTATTTATTCTATGTTCAAGGCAAATTTAAATTGAAATGTTTAGTCCCAATCAAGATAACAATAGTTACAGTTTATAATTGTCTAATGGTTTTATTAAACAACATTTTATTCTATAATTAATTAATTTTTTGGTGTTTTTTCAATTAAAACAACATTTTCTCTGATTTTTATTTCTATTAAATTATTGAAAACTAATTAAGAATTAAATTGAAGTTTTTGATGAGAATAAAATTTTTTAAATAGCTTATATTTTGGTTATGACCACCCCTTAATGATAAATTATCATTGATAATCCATTTTCATCTGGAACTATTAAAGAAGATAATTTTTTGATAAGAATTTTAAGTTTAATGAAAACTCAATACCTTTACCACTGAATTGAAAAACAGATGTGATTTGTTAGTAAAGGTATTTCTTTAACTTATCCGGATCAAATTTCTCAATTATCATATTATTATATATATAACAATACTATATTATATATTTTTTTAAACAATAGCGATTATTTAGCAATATTAATAAATATAACAAGGTACAAAATTAATGTCCAGAGGAAAGGTATATAATGAATAGATTCCTTTGATATTTTATAATCAAATGGGTTTTCAGTGACTTAATGAGAGCACAGGTCTGTTTGTTTTAGGACTAATTGGGACTATTCTAGGATTTAATACCATAAGAGGACCAGTAGAACCCCCTGCTCTCTCTCTCTCTCTCTCTCTCTCTCGCACCTGTGCCGTTCCCTCATGAAAAACGCCGCCCGAGATATTGTCCATCAGTTCAAAGTATCCGTCCCTCAACAATACGCAGTGAAGGTGCCGGTAGACCAGCCCTACCCGTCGAGAAGATCCTACTCTAACCCTACGAAGTCAAAAGCCTGTTCCTCAGCCATATCCGAACAATTAGTGAAAGTCCCCTACGATGTGATATGTCAAGGTGATAGTTCCCCAGCAATATATAATGATCAAGCAAGTTCCTACTGGGAAATAGGTGGTCAGAAATGCCTACGTCGACCGCCCGGTACCTGTCCCCGTTTACAGGAGGTCCCGTCTACCAGAAACAGGAGGTCTTACACGGAATGAAATCCATTCAACCAGTTGTCCAAGAACACATTGTCTAGGAAGACATTGCTTATGGCGATCGTAAGACCGGCACCGCTGCCGACTCTTCTAAGGCCAAGGCATAAGTCAAAGGGAAGGCCTATTATATCTGTTCAGTAATTAAAACATTTTTCTAATTAAAAGTAATTTTTTGTTTTCTATGAATTCAATGGAAACTTATGTTTTGTATTTGAATTTTTTTGGTGCAGTGCTATTGCTTTCACCGTTTTTTTAATTTAAATGAATAAAACTGTTGTAAACTTATAAACAATAGGAGGACAACAAGGAGGAGGGAGAGGTGGGACCTCAAAAACTGTGATCTTGTATCTTTATATATTTTTAATCTAATGATTTTGTTAAACAACAAAATTAATTAAGTTTTCGGTGTTTTTTACTTAAGTTTTTTGTTAAGAACTTTAATTTCACTGAAAACTCAATACCTTTTCCACTGAATTGAAAAACATATTTGATTTGTTAGTAAAGGTACTTTGAAAATCCGGATCAAAGAACCACACAGGATAACGAGACAATCGCCCCTTGTTAATTTAGACAAAGTCGCAACCCAAATATCGAATCTAGATAGAATAAGGTACCTTAGGTCGAA
>JAQIXV010000483.1:0-33187 GCA_034700625.1 Tectocepheus velatus | reverse complement strand
TCAAAAGTTTTTGATCTCAAAACTTATTTTTTTGACGAAATTTTTTTTATTTATATTTTTTTTAATAATAAATAAATAAAATGTTATATCAAGGTTATTATGATGTATATTTGGAAAACACCTTGACAATATTTATTTATTTAAATGATAAAAGAGTCAATTGAAGTGATTTGTTGTCAAATGAGGACTTTTGGAACCTTTGAAGACAACAAATTGAATGCAAAATAACATTGAGTTTTGTCAACACGTGTTTGACTAGTGATGAGAATCGATGAGTAGATAATCGGTTTGTTTTGATATTGAAATTACATTTTGTTTTCATTCAAATGAGAGACACTTTTCTCTTAAAATTTCCCAAAAATTTCATTAAATTTCGTCATATTTTGGTTTTTGCTTTTGTTTACAATTTGTATAAAATTTTGTGAATTTTTAGGCAATTTTTGTAATTTAATTAAAATGTAAATCAATTATAATATTTTGAAAGGGATTAAAATTATACCAAATCTTTTATGTCGTTATCATTTGAAAACTTTATCCATTTATTTGCCGGCGGGTAAGACATCCAAGACATCCATCAATTGACTTATTAATTCAATTATTGATCAAATTATTTGAAATTGAATTAAAGTGTTGGCGGAACTGTTGGCGCGATTATAACCTGTCCTCTGGAAGTAGTGAAGACTCGTTTGCAGTCATCGGTGGCCTGTTTTAGTGGACAATCGGCTCAACTGCTGACACCAACTCTGACTGCGACCACCGCTTCGGCCACCGCCTCAACAAAGCACTCAATTCATTGGTGGCGTTGTATTCGACATATCGTTGACACTGAGGGCCCAAAAGCTCTTTTTAAAGGATTGGGTCCTAATCTGATAGGAGTGGCGCCTTCGAGGTCAGTATCGTTAGGGATCACTCTTTTGACTCATTGTTTTCCTTCTGTTGAAAGTCAACAAACATTTTGATAGAAATGTCTTTAAATTATGACAATTGATGGCTGATTGTTGTCATTGCAGAGCCATTTATTTTTGTACCTATTCTTCAGTTAAAAACGAATGCAATCAAAACTTTTCAACGGCTGACACACCAATAGTGCATATGGTGGCCGCCGCCAGTGCCGGCTTCGTCTCGTGTACGGCCACTAACCCTATTTGGTTCATTAAGACTAGACTACAATTGGACCAAAGGTTTGTCAAATGTCTCTCCAATTGTCTTAAGACTCTTAACTAAACATATTTTAATTGCAGTAAATATGGAACGAAGAGAGCCTGGCATTGCATTAAAGACATTTACCGATCCTCTGGTTTTAAGGGCTTTTATAAGGGAATAACTGCCAGTTATTTCGGAATCAGTGAAACGATAATTCATTTTGTAATTTACGAGTTTCTCAAAACAAAGCTCAAGGAAATACATGTCCGACGCCTTCACAATGAGTCACAACAGACGACAAGTTTTTACTTTTTGCAATATATGGTCGCCGGAGCCATATCTAAGTCAATCGCCTCAATACTGGCCTATCCTCACGAAGTGGCGCGAACTCGACTCAGAGAAGAGGGCAATAAGTACCGCCATTTCTCACAAACTATATATCTTGTATGGCGTGAAGAGGGAGTCAAGAATGGCTTATATAGAGGTCTCGTCACACAATTGATCCGTAAGTCATGACTCATGAGCCAAATGTAACGATTGAGGGCTAAACTCCATTTGTCTGACCCAATGATAGGTCAGATACCGAATACGGCTATAATGATGGCCACATATGAAGTGATAGTCTTTTGTATGAAATCATTTCAATCGTCGCACTCCTCTCTCTAGTCATCCCCTGATTTGTGAGACTTACTGTACATATGCTTACATTTGTGTGCCTTTTGTTTATTTTATAATCAATTATTAAAATTGAAAAATACTTTTACCGCTAATTAGTTGCCATTCATTCAAATCAAAACATATTTTACATCAAAACTCAATTTTCAGTAATTTCTTCCAAAATTCAGCGACTCTTGTATTGCAAAGAAATGCTATGAATATAACCACTCCTTGAGATGTATTAAGAATAACGAAAGCATAGGACAGAACTTTGAGCAGTAGTTCCCATTTTTGAGGTACGACAGCAATAATTAGAGCTGTAATCCATGTAAAGCCCATTAACGCTCCCAATCGAGTGAATATCAGCACTAAATTTGGTCGCGATTTATGAGTTAAAGTTTTAGTACTGGAAGTGCTGTCACTCCTCGCAGTCACAGTAGACACGTCCGACACCGCACTTGAGTCGGATGGGATTCGCGTCACTTTTCTCAGAGTATTCCACGTCTTGAAGTCAACTCTGACCTGACATACAGTCATCAGATATAATATGAGATTAATTATAATATTTATAATCAGCGGAACCCCGAAAAAGGCAAAAGTGGCCAAAGGGTTGCGTATCCAACAGCCGGAAGAGTTGCCTATATCTCCGTAATCAGGGTTTAGAACTAAATCGTAATTCTCGCTAACAATTGAAATAATGATAACAATTGCGGCGCAAATGTTTGCACTCAACCAATAAATTATCCGAAGTTTGCAGATATTCTTATGTCTTGTTTTTATTCTTCTCTTTCCAAAAGTCCGGTACATATCGTAAGCGATTACACTATTATTGAGAGAGAAATAAAACATTCAGAATATTCGATGGGACGGGTAGTGTGTAGTGTGTCATACCTGGACCACGACATCGTTAGGAGTAAAACAAAATGCAAAATAATGGCTCCGACTCTACAGTTCATAATATGAGGTCCGGTCAGGAAAATGATTTGCATTAATTCAATACAAAGCGAGAGATTTATTGTATTGAATCCGTTTATGGTTGACCTCAAAGACTCGAAAACCAAATAAGTTATCAAAACACACGTCAAAGCAATTATTGATATAATAATCAGAACAGTCGACAGAATGTCTTCAACAAAGTCCTGAATATAGTCCTGAATGGTGTCGTTCGAGGGCTGATAGCAGACAAAGACGCCATTCGGTGCCAATTCGTATCTGTGATGAATCTGTCCGCTATTAGTTCGTAGAATTGTTGTGCCGTTCCCTTCAGAAACAATCCATTGATATTCTGAACGATTCAATAGAATTCGAGTACAGTTTTCATCAATCAGTGTCTGAGTCTCACAAACGACAGCATTTGAGGAGACGTTAACTTTATTTGCGTCCAAATTGTCTAAAGTTTGAATGTTTTGAACGTATAATATATTTCCCAAATACTCTCCCGGACTATATCTCCTTCCCGTCTGATTAACGAACAAATAAGTGATATTATCGATGGATTGCATAAAGAACTGTGAATTCCAATACAAAATCGGCATTTCTGTCACTTTATTGCAAAATGATTTCATCTCAGAAAGTGTTGTGTGAATCGAAATGGCGTTAACTGTTGTATCAAAAAGACTGAAATTCAGAGCTCTTTGAGAGACGGTTGAGCTCAAGACGGCCAGAATGGCGTCATTATTGCTGTTCTGAGATAAAGGACTGTTATCTTCCATCAAAATGAAATTGACATTAAAGACGTTGGACTCATCCGAACCAAAATAAGTGACGTTCGCTATCCGTTGAGTCGATAGTCTACCGAAAGAATTGGCGAATTGACGGATGAATTCGGTCTCAAATGTCATATTCTGTCTCTTCATCCGTTCCAATGTCTGAGACATCGGTTCCAGTGAACTGAAGCCAAGAGTTATGTTAACAAACTTACAGTTGGAGTCCAGAAATGAAACCAAAGGTTTGGTTATATTCGTGTCATTCATATCACTATTGTTTTCAACACAGTTGAAGCCGACGAGAGTGAAGTGCGCCGAACAGTATAACTGACGGCACTGTGTGTTGAATGGATCCCAAATTTGTTTGTCATCGCACTGATGGTCGTCTGTATTGGAAGAGAATAACATTCTTCTTCGGCCATCGATTCCAAAGTTGACTAATATAGCAAAAGAAGAGGGAACTGATTGACTATATCTGTTGTTCTTCACACTCACTATATTTTGATCTTTTGAATCAATACTTCTTTTGTTTATTTTCTTTAAATAACAGTCAATTGAATGTCTTTTGACTTCTTTTTGTGACAAATACTGATTTGAGGCAACATTTGTGACCAGAGCTGAGACAACAAAATCTTTCCTCAAATAAAATAAAATTAAAAGTTTCAAAAAGAAGTGTATTTCCATTTCGATCAAAGTTTTTGCAATTATTTTCACAATTAGTCTAAAGTTGTGTCCTATCAGTGAATTACTACTTAAGAGAGAGGATCGCCAGATGTGTTGATCTCATTGTTTTCCGAAACTATTATTCAATTGATTTGAAAACTTAGAGTCATATCATTTCATATCATTTTGAGACTTGAAACTGAAAACCCATTCGTTATCTCATTTTAATATCAATTGATTAAAACTATCTCTACTTTTGTCTCTTTTATTACCAAAAAAGTTTGTTTCCGTTCAAAATCTTTAAACTTTTTTCGCAAAAAATAGAGTTTTAATGTATTACTCATTTTGTCTATTTTAAATAGCCAAGGTTATCTTATTTATTGACATTTAACTTGATTAGTTCGTAGATCAGTTCAAATGAAGTTGAGTTTTGAAAAATATGAATAAAAAGATAAATTTGAACTTTTTTTTCAACTTTTTTAGAATTGAACTCAATTTGATTTAAGCAAACAATAGATGTCTCCATCGATGACAACATTTAAGACAAATAATGGCGGCATTACTTCCATCGATGAGATCGGTTTCTCACCGATTATTAGTCAACTCTGCCATAAGTCGTCCCTTTTTTAGATGCCATCACTTCATCAAAATGAAGACATTTGTATTGACTACGAGTAAAGAGCGACCACTTCTTGGAATTGGTTCTAAAAATTGTATAATTCGGGTAAAAGTCTTGAAATCAATGGGTTTTCCATAATTTATAATTGATTTTTGATTTGATCCAAATGACAGCAATTATCCCGAAAGAGATCCGATGATTCCAAAAGAGTTCTCTTCAGTTGGAAGTCTCTTCTCATTTCTGGAAGTATTGTCGGCATATTTTTGGTGGCATTTCTTCAGTTCAAAAGAGAAAAAATGATGAGATTAGAGAAAGAGAGGAGACGTTCCTTAGGAAAGGCTTCCATCGGAGGAAAGTTTGAATTAATTGATCAAAACGGCAAAAGAGTCACTTCCGATGACTTATTGGGAAAATGGGTTCTTCTCTACTTTGGGTTCACTCATTGTCCAGACATATGTCCGGATGAAATCGAAAAAATGGTTAAAGCGGTCGAAATCATTAGCAAAAATCCTAAAACCGATCCAATCGAACAGATCTTCATAACTGTTGATCCCGACAGAGACAGTCCCGAAGCCATTAAAGGATATCTAAAGGAGTTTTCCGATAAAATAATAGGTTTGACCGGAACTAAGGAAGAGGTAGAGGCGGCCACCAGAGCCTATCGGGTCTACTACTCTGCCGGTCCTCGCGATCACGAAAACGATTATATCGTTGACCACACGATTATCATGTATTTAATTAACCCAAAGGGAGAGTTCATCGACTATTACGGACAGACAAAGACCGCTGAAGACATCGCAACTGGGGTTCTATTGAATCAAATCAAATTCAAAAAGAGCTCAAAGTTTTCTATTTCTGATATTTTAAAATGAAATCAAATATCATTCAAACAAATGATAAGTCAGTTATTAGAGCCTTAACTCAATTTATAATAAATTTTACGAATGATTACTATTTTGTATTCAATTATTGTTTTATTTAATCATATTTTGAGTGATTTTTACCTAAAATTGGTTTAAAAATTGTATTATTGAAAAGACTCAGTCATTAAGTAATGAAGTAATTCAATAAATAATTGCAATTCAATACAAAATCACAGAACTGGTGACTCCAGTGGTGAGGAATATCTATATATTAATCAATTTTTTAAATAATTTTCCAAAATATAAGTCAATTGATTAGAATTATTGTGAATAAGAATTTGAAAATATCACAGAATTGTTGGAATTCTAAACAATCTTTTTGTTTACTGAAAACCAAGACTAGACTTCAATTGGATTTGGTTTAGCCTCACATTTAAAATAAGTTTTCTTTCAAATATTTGGTCACGAATTGGAATGGGAGGGTATGCCTCTCCTCTGTTGCATTAAATGTCTCAATTTGGCCAAATTTTTATGAGTTATCTCATCTTCAGGATTGATGCGCAACGCCTCTAAATAGCTGAGCTCTGCCTCATTTAACTTTCCATTGAGATGAAGCATTGCTCCCAAATTCATATGACTCGTCGCCTCATTTGGCCGCAAAACAGTTGCCTTTCGGTAATACTGTTCCGCCTCTTCGTTTCGCTTAATCTAAATAATTGTTTGAAATTATAATTAAATGTAAAACAAATTAATGAGAGTTTGATTACCTGTCGAAGACTGTTCGCCACATTGAAGATCAGCTCATATTCATTGGGCGACGCTTTCAATCCCAACAAAAATATTTGGAGCGCCTCTTCATATCTCGACTCTTCTGATAGGAATTGTCCTGAAAAACAGATTTCAGATTAAAATTTTATTGAAAGAGTTAGTGATTACCGTAATGTTGATAAACACTCGACTCATTCGGATCCAAATGTTTTGCTTTGAGAAACAGTTGTTCCGATTCTTGGGTTCGATTGGTTTTGGCCAACAATTTGGCATAAGTCAGATGAGCCGGAATGTGGTCTGGTTTGGCTGACAATGACTTTTTATACCAGTGCTCGGCTTCTTTCAATTTAGACAATTTGAAAAAGGCTTCCCCTATCATATTGTAGAGAGAATGGGGCTGATAGTGGTTCGGCATCTTTTCAATGGCTTCGAAGTAAATTTCGAGAGCCTTCTCATAGTTTCCGTCGTCGGCATAAATTCGGCCCAAATTGAAGAGCGAAGAGATTTTAGTGGTTTCGTGAAGTCGTATGTCTTTAAGACGACTTCCGTCGAGAGAACTGCAGTGTTTATACACTTCTATTGCTTCTTGTTTTCGGCCCAATTGGACCAAAACGAGTCCCATATTGAGGTGAGCCATTGCCAATCGCGGCCGAAATCGAATCGCATTCTTATAGCTCTGAAGCGCCTCCTCATACCTTTCCTGCTCTTGCAGTAAAATGCCTCTAATTTATGAAAATATGATTGATATCAATAAAAGCAAAGATTCTCTAAGCTTAGTAGTTAACTTGGTCAAATTAATGACTTACAGATTGTAGTGGACATCAGCCATATTGAAGCGATAAGATAATGCTTTTTTGTAAGCAGATTCTGCCTCTTTCTTCTTTGACTGAGCGCTCAGAATATTAGCCAAATTGCCGAAAGCTATCAAATATACGTCAAATACATATTAAAAAACAGTGGTTTTTAACATTTTAATCCAATTATAAAATTATCTTAAAACTGATGATCAGTGTTAGGAAAAAATTCAAAAACTTAATTTAAAACAATTTTTAATTATTTAAATAAAATTCTAGCAAATTTCTCTTCTACTGTCTATCTAAGAATAGACTCTATCTTGTTAACTGAAATGAACAAGTATGAATGAGAGGACTTCCATTTAGAATTAATAGAATTTGGTTTGAGATATGATCTAAAACTGTAAGTATATGAGAAATATATGAGAATATGATTACCTTTCGGTGGATTGATGTGAATTCCTGAGCGGTAGAGGTTTTCTTCTGAAAGCCAATCAATGTTTCGTACGATTGTTCGAAATGAGAACGAAATCAATAAAATTGTTACACAAATAGAAGTCACAAATCGTATAGTTTTGTGTCTAAGGAATGACTCGATTGCGATCGCAATCAGAAGGCAATACCCAATACTCGGAATATATAGAATTCTTTCGGCGATAACGAACCCGACGTAGAAAAAGAGATTTGTTGCCGGAATGAAGGGTATTATCATTAGTGCCAAAGACATCGTTATGCAGTCCATTCTCGTCATTACTTTAGTGAAGTAAGAGCTTTCGTCCAATGCATTGGAAGCGAAGCCAATGTTGCCGTTGACTCCCGATCCAAATGTCGACAAATTGTTATAATTATTGTAAATATAATTATTATTATTATTATTGTTATTATTATTATTATTGCAATTATTGTTATTATTGTTTCCAATATAGTATTCGTCTTCAAGAGTTGTATATAAAAAGTTATTATTATTTGATTTAATATTAAAAGACTTTTTAAGGTGTCTTAGATGTGAGTGTTGGTGGTGTTGTTGTTGATGAGAACATTGAGCGCAAACATTCATATCATTTATTAATTTAATTTCCGAACATTTATTGTAATAGTAGTGGAGAACAGCTTTTAGTAATAAAATGAGATTCAAATAGAAGACGAGTGACAATAGATTTCTGGAATCATTGATTGACTCAATCAAAGGAATTGAATCCATAGACCAGTCGAAGCTCAGATACCGGGGGTATAAAAGTAACCAGAAGTTGAAAACCGGTAGATATAAAAATGTTAAAAATCTGATTATCACAGAAGGGTTGTCGCTCGCGGGGTTGTCTGATGGGGCGAACACTGGAGTCGAACCCATTATTCCGACCCGAATGCCAATTATAAGAACAGAATTCAAAATCAAATGAAATAATCCTTTTCTTAAATATTTATATCGTCTCTAAAATTGAAAAAAAAAATTTAAGTATTTATCGGAAAAATTGATAACAAAACTCACTTCAGTTATAATCGCGTAAATAATTTGGAAGTTTAAAGGAAATAGTTTATAGTGAATGAAAAGATGATAAACAGCACAAACTCCGAGAGCAGTAATTCCGTGCTCTTTGGTCAGCATCGATAAAGAGGCCAATAATAGCGACAAATATAAGCAATAATTATCTGCTTTTCCGTTATTATCACTGTTTTTACAGAACTTTATATAAGACATAATCGAGAGGATGAAGAAAATAGCGGCGCCGACATCTGCCCGACCGACTATACTTGCAATCGATTCAACGTGTATTGGATGGCACGCGAACAATGACCCCGATATTAATGTTATTCTTTTGCGATAATTGAATATTTGTGCAGAAAATTTGGTGAATAAAAATGTGGCCAAAGAATGCAAAACGATATTAAACACATGAAATCCAAAGGGCGAGAGTCCGTGCAATAAATTATTCAATCGAAATGACACTACAGTTATGGGTCGGTATGAGCCGTGAGTGTTACTTGATTTCAATGGTGTTCCCCAAAAATCATTGAAAAATAGGGAGTACCAAGGTGTACTTGATAATATATCTGGATTCGTTCGAATGGCACGACTGAAACCAAGAGTAAATTTATTTTTATTTCAATAGAAATTCTTAAGAAGGACAGGAATTCTTTTATCATGGTCATTCAATTAGCATTAGCAAGCAATATTTTATTTTAGTCTCAACTAATTGTTTTCTTTGATTTCAATTATTTCAAAGAATATCTTTCAAAACATTTCAAATCCAATTGTTTTCTATTTTTGAAAAATATAATGACTTTCTGTGAAAAGTGAAAAAAATTCAAAATTGATTGAAGGCTAGACTTTTGGTCATTTGGACGGATGAGTCCAAACTCACAGTTAAGGGGTTGAAGGTATCAATGATTGTGGAAAAGAAAATTCAACAAAATTATAGACTCAAAGAATTACATATCATTTTCTTTGAGTCAAAATTGAGAATAGCTTTGAATAGCATTGAATAGCTTTCGGCAAAAATAAATTTAATGTCAATTTGATTCACATAAAGATAACATAAAATCTGATATCATTTGAGTTTATTTTTAAAAATTGAATTCACTTCAAGAGATTCCAATGAAACAAATTAGAGTTAACACAAATGAGCAATGCAATTTTATTAATTTCAATCTATATATAAAACAAATAAACAAGCCATTTTGCAAATTTTTGAAATGTTTTCGAGCATTGACTGAGCATGATTATAAGCATGATTAAAAGTAATTAGTGTCAATACCTGTCATCGTAAGCAAATTCTCCGTTCAATGTATTGATGTACAGAAGAGTAGTGAAGATGACTACCAGAGTGTAATGCTTTAGTTTGATTACATCGTTATCTTCTGATATTCTTCTATACATTTTTCATTACGTTTTAATGAATTAAATTTCACTCAAAAATAATTAACCAAATATTAGATCGAAAACGACATTTGGATGTAAAATGATGTAAAAAGACTAGAAATACACAATAAGTTGTTAGAGTATTGATTTCAGACAATCACAGAGTGAATGCCTCACAACAACCTCAATATCAATGTGAGTCATATAACCACTGTATGTGAAGCTTCTGGAATACAAAGTCTGATAGCACTCTACCCTCAGCTCTCAACTGACTCTCATTTTTAATAGAAGAGGAGAGACTCGAACCAATCCAACCATCTCTGGGATATAAAATGAAACTCAACGTTCAATTATCTATAACTCTTGGTCCATATTATGTTATTCAAATATGTTTAAACATGTTTAATATTCAATAAACAAATTGGCATTTATTTGAAATTTGAAATAAAAAAAATAAAATATCCTTATATTCTTCGAATTTCATTAAATTCGCGTAATTAAAAAATTTAGCTGGGTAAAACAAAATTAATTTTTTTAACCAATTAGATTTATAAATTATCTTGGAATCTTAACCTTCCTTATGAATCATAAGTTATGATAAAATATTTTATTTTCCTTTAAATTTTTATCCGTTTCCATTTGATGCCAAGTTTTGAACATTTTATCGTTTTATTAAGTTATGTAAAAAAGATTTAAATAATCATCATGATGTTTTTACTTCAAATGATTAAATTTTACTGTTGAATAACAGAATAACTAGCAACTTATTTCCATGTTAAACTCAAAATTTAAATAAATACCTAGTCTAAATGATAATAATAATAAAAATATTTGTCAAATCGTTGATCTGAAACGTTATATTCCAATATTGATAAGAAAAGTGATATGAAAGCCAAGAAACTCGAGAAACAAATGTTTTATCAAATAATTGTCATTTTATTGCCTGTCATACAGACAACAGATATAACAGTTGTGTTCAGAGTTTTAGAGTTGCGTTTAAAATGATTTTTGATTTTCAACCCTTTTCTGGATCTGAGAATTGAAAAGCGATTAATAAATTGAAATCTAATGATATTCGTAATGATTTGAAAAGTGGTAGTAATCAGTATTTCTATTCGAAAATGGTTTCTATTTTTAATGTCAGTAAAGAATAATATATTTTCGAGTCAATCAATAGTGAAGCTCAGCATAAAATGGTATAAAACTATAATTATTGTTTAATGTCCTGAGCTGAAGCCCTTTCAATAGAAATAATTTTTTTTGTAAAATGTGATTCGCATTCATAACTTTGAGTGAATCCGATCTCGTAGTTATGTTTTGTGGGTATAATACTCAAGCATAATATCAAATGTCATAAATTGAAGTCAATTGGAATGAAAGGCAAGAGTTATGCCGTTTAACTGCAATTTCATTGAAATAGTTTTGTGTTCATTAGAGTTCACATTAATTCCTGTGAATAATATTCGCATTTCTTAGAGTTGTGCGAAGGGATCGACTTTTGATTGAACTTTGAGAAAGTTAAGCAGCGAAACAAACTTCCTCTTAATGTGTACCAAGAATAGATTGGCTCAAATCAGTTGTTTTTTGCGTAACAATCGTGATGTAGAGGACAAGCAATGCAAGAGTGCCTCAAACATAGTGTTTATCCCATTCGGCGTTTATTCCTGTTTGTGTCACCTCATAGTCAAGTTTGTTACCGGCATTACAGCACTGATTCAGTCAAACGATGCTCTTCTCAACTCATATCAAATTAGTTAACCATCATATTTGACCCTATTGTACCTTGGACATATATTCTATTAAAATACTTGTTCGTAATGACTTGATTTTGATGTGTTTGATGTGTTTCAAACTCAGAATTAGAGTCAAGTGTTTAAATATTTTCTAGAATTTAGTTTTTAAGTGCTTTTCATACAAATAACGCATAACTCAAAGCACATACACAATGGTTGGAAAGACATCAACGCTTGGTTTTGAACAGACTTTAGTAAGTGATTCATACAATTATATACTCAATATTTCTTCGCATTTGTCCCTCAATGCTATCTAAGCCAAGGAGAAAGACATACACTTCAGATAAATATCTTTAATTGATATTATCGTCCATTTTATTAGATGTATGGCCAATACAGAGAGGAATTGGGAGAATACGCTAAAAAACAGGCGAAAAAAATTAATAAATTAAGAAAAAGAGAGGAAAAAATTTTAGCACAAAAAGGTTTGAAAAAGAATATATGGAAACGAAATATAACAGGTTTGTTGAGCTATTAACTAATAACAACCATGATTTAGCTTAATTTATTTGATTACACTATTTATTCACATCAAACAAAAACATTTCAAATATTCCAAGAAAACTGTTTTAATTGAAATTTATATTTATTTATATCTCAATTATCTTAAAATCAGTTTTAGGCCAACCTTTCCATACAATTATAAAGTTATGAAACCTTGAAGTGAAAGGGAAGCCAATAATTAGTTGCAGCGAAACTGATTAAATCGATTCGAAAACCGATTCAAACTTGATTTCAAGTGAAAAAAAAGCACAATATCACATTATCTTGCTCAATTTCTTCATTAGCTTTAGAGTTGAGCAATATATACAATGCTGTGATTGACAGCGAAGTGAAGCATAAAATTGTTATAAAATGTCAAAAATATCAGAAATTTTTTTAAAAATTTAGTTTTTTATACAAACGAACACAACTTAACATCATATCAATGAGAGGCGAAAACTTATTGAGAAATTGGTTCTTAATAATCATAGATTATTTTTTGTAGAAATCCCTAGTGGGGATCAAGGTCACTCTAGACAATTGAAGACAAGTTCTTTTTTAGTAATATCCCAAACATTATGATCAATGATAATACGATTCCAATATTTTCACATAAAAACAAATATAAATACAAACAAATTGTTGACTCAATAAAGAGCCGTCCATTTCAATAATATTACCAAGAATGATTATAATTCAGTGAAAACTAGATCACAATCAGTCCATAACGTGTCATTTTTAATTAGAAAAGGGCGAAATCCTAGAGAAAATACGTTTTGAATATAATAGGCAAGGTAATGATTTTAGTCTATATGTCTCAGAATATGTTTCATATATTGTTTATAAAAAATAGTTTTCATTGCATTTATAGTAACCACGAAAATGTATTCAACAAATAAACCTTATTCTTAGTGGAAATGACTAGAATCTAGTAACTAGATTAATCTTTATACTTTCTACTTGAATTGTATGCTCATGCATAATTACCCATGCTCATCCTTGTCAATGGATTAAAATTTTCTAAAAATGTTTTTGATTAGACTTTAATCGTTTATTTAATTTTAATATAACTTTTATACTGAAAACACATAAATGTGAGTCAATTGCCAAAAACATTTTCGTTTCAGCCTATCTATCAGTCTTCTGGAAACACACTTTTTCAAGAATAGGAGAAGACTGGGTCTTTTTAGCTTTATTAGGAATAATAATGGCCCTGTTGAGTTTTATCATGGATTGTAAGGCGAATCGATTGCTAATTAGTTTATCATTTAATTGATTGATATTATTATAGACTGTATACACATCTGTTCTAAGACTCGTTTATGGCTTTACGAAGATTTGACGGGAGATAATATTTTCTTCAAATATATTGCCTGGACTACAATGCCGTTGCTTTTGATTTTGTTTTCATCAGGATTTGTTCATATCGTTTCACCTCAGGTTCACTTTTCAATTGACAATAGTTTTTAATTTTATTTTCCAAATAATTTTTTCAATTAACAAAAAGTTGGCATAAAAACTGCCGACTCTTTTAAACTTTTATATTACTAAAAGACTTGTTTTTAAACAATTGTTTGAAAAGTTTTATAATATTACTTAAATTCCTATAAACATATTGCAAAAATTCCCCTCCTTTTTACCCATCCTACCCCTCCTCGTAACCAAAGACCTTCAGTTCTTGTGAACTAAACTGTGCACTAAATGCTCAAATCAGTTATCAATTGATCTATTCTTAAGGCCGTCGGTTCGGGAATACCAGAAATGAAGACAATACTGAGAGGTATTATCCTGGTCTATCCTGGTTTATACTCAATCTGATAATTTTGAATTATATCAGGAGTGGTACTCAATGAATATCTCACATTCCGTACATTAGTCGCCAAAATGATCGGTAATTCTCTTCACTTTTTATTAATTCAATAATTTTGTAAAAAATAAATGAAAATAAAATAATTTCTTCAATCGATTCATTGAATTCCAATTAATTGAAAGAAAGTTTAAAACAAAAATAATTATTTTGCTCTAAAAAACATTTAAATGATAATCAATTTCCTGATAATTTATTTGACTTTTGTGGAACTTTTATCAATTATTATAAATTGATTAATAGAAGAGATTTTGAGGTCATTAGTGTCTCATTACTCTACTCATGAAGAATAAGAGCAGACAATGTCAGGGAATGACTGACAATGACTGACAATATTTTATAAAACTCATCATTAATTCAATTTTTGATTAGGTTTGACGACAACTCTTGGAAGTGGACTGCCATTAGGCAAAGAGGGGCCGTAAGTCTAATTATATCAAAATGTAATTAATTAAAAGTTTGATTGTGTGATGTGCAGATTTGTGCATGTGGCTTCCATTGTGGCCACACTTCTCTCAAAACTCATTACATCTTTTAAAGGCATTTATGAGAACGAGTCGCGAACGGGAGAGATGTTGGCCGCCGCCTGTGCTGTCGGTAAGGCTTATGAGAATCTATGTTAATCAGATCCTCATTTAACATACTGTATATGAATGGGAAGGAGTGGCCGCAACATTCTATGCACCGATCGGTGGTGTCTTGTTTTCGATTGAAGTCACGTCTGTTTTCTTTGCCGTAAGAAACTATTGGCGGGGATTTTTCGCCGCATGTTGTGGGGCTACTGTCTGGAGATTATTGGAGGTTTGGTTCAAAGACGAGGGTAAGTTCTTTTATTTATATCATAATTTTTTATTATTAAAATCGTTTCAAAATTATTTAAATCTGATTTTAATTGAGTCAATAAATTAGAAATAAATTATTTAATAAAAATATGAAATGAAATAAAAATTGCTTTTCATTTATAATTCATTCCGTTTATTATTAAATTAATTCATTTGATTCTGAAATTCTTTTGTGTCATTCATATGATCTTTTGGTTAATAAATAATTTATATGCTAGAGTCTAATGTGCTAGACTATGTGTTTGGTCATACATTATATTCTACAGAATATATTACAGAATATTCTAAACCGATCGTTATTTTTTAAAATTTGTGAAACAATTATTTGACTGATTTTTTGTGCAAAATAGAGGCAATCACTGCTCTCTTCAAAACCAACTTCAGCGCCGACTTCCCATTTGACCCCCAGGAGCTCTTTGTATTCTCTCTGATTGGTGTGGCCTCAGGTTTCGGTGGCGCCGGTTATGTCACATTTCATCGAAAAATTGTAAACTTTTTTCGAACCCACAAAAAATTGAGCGGATTTTTACAGAAAAAGTTAGAAATGTTAATAATATTTCAAAATGTCATTCATTTTTTGTTTATAGTCGGTTTCTATACCCGGGTATTATTACCATATTTCTAACATCCATTTCGTTTCCCATGTTTTTGGGCCAATATATGGCCGCAACGGTATGTCCTCTGCTTTAGACTCAAATAATTTGAATTTTTGTTTGAATTTCAGTTATCGACTCACGACTCCATCAATGAGTTGTTTAGTAACATAACGTGGGGACACAGCTCCGGACACAACCTCTCAGATCCAGACCGTCTCAAAATGGTTAAGCATTGGTCGACAGAACAGACTTCCATTTATTTCAATCTTATATTTTATATTCTAATGACTGTAAGTCTGATCATTGAATTAAAAGATGGAATAATTATTATTGAAATTTATTGTAGTTTTGGATGTCATTACTTGCGTCGACTATTCCTGTCCCAAATGGAACCTTTATTCCGGGTAAGTCTTTTCCATTTTCAAACTTTGTTATTTAAGAATTTCAGGATTTGTTTAAACTTGGAGATTCATTATTTCAATCTAAACCTTTCTTTTTTTCATAATAATGATCATGATAAATGTAGAATTTCCTCAGATTTTTTCAATTGTTTAAAACACAATTTCTTTACAGTTTTCAAAATCGGTGCAGCATTTGGACGATTAGTTGGTCAGTAATGACACTCTTTTCGGTTAATTTGTGTCTAATTTAAATTCAAATTTAGGTGAACTTATGGCTCAATTATTTCCATCCGGTATTTCCTTCGGTGGTTCTCAGAACCCGATAGTTCCCGGGGGTTATGCCGTTGTCGGTAAAAATTGCAATTAAATAATTATTATTTAAGTCAATATTGATGTCCTATTTTTTCAGGTGCCGCTGCTTTTTCAGGTTTGGGCTCCAAATAAATACTTTGAGATTTGGATGAAATTAATTGTTTTTTAGGGGCCGTCACGCATACGATCAGCACATCTGTGATAGTGTTTGAACTGACGGGTCAAATGACTCATATTATTCCTGTGATTATCGCTGTTTTGATTGCGAACGCAATCTCTCAGACATTAGAGCTGTCTATTTATGATTCAATAATACAAATAAAGAAACTGCCATTCCTTCCACCCATTCTGAGTACCTCATCGGCTGCGCATCATATCTTTGTGGAGGACATAATGGTTAGAGATATCGCATACATATGGCGTGACTGCACTTATCGTGATCTCAAAAATTTGTTGAAAGCGCACCGAAAGCTCCAATCATTTCCTTTAGTAGAAGACGGGAAGAGTATGATTCTCTTGGGATCCGTTCAAAGGCAAGAGCTCTCACAACTGGCCGGACAGAGGCTCAGCAGAGAGAGACGTTTACAAGAAGTGAGACGAAGATATTCAATTCAAGACACTCTAATGGCAGTCGCAGAAAGAGCTGCAGCCGTTTCAGAGGCCGCGAAGTCTCTCTCACTTCCAAAAGACAATACAAATGTTCGACGACTCTCTCGTTTTGAAGTGACTCCAGTTCCTCAACAATCGATTGATGGCCGGTCTTCTCCTCCACCGGCAAATCGATTATCACCTAAAGCTCCGGTCAAATCCATTCTAAAACATACCGTTTCGTTCACATATTCTCCTCATTCAACAGTCACTCTAACAGCACAGGGTTTGCAAATTAATGACATTTAAATTGATTCATAACTTTTTTTTCTGAATTAATTGTCGAATAGATTCCCGTTTGAGACACGCCTTCGAAAACATATTCTTCAAGAGTCTTAAACTTCAAGACGCAAACCCAGAAAAGGTCTGAAAATATTTTTCCACTTTTATATACAATTAATTGATTATTAATTAAATGAAAAGAATGGGAAAACAGACAAAACAGAAGTCCCAAGAAGTCCGTCCCATTCATTGCATCGAAGGGTCCAATTAGTGAGTTTGTGATGATTGAGACTAAAAGTTATATAACTTTATTAATTATTCCAATGTATTATTACAGCCCCGGGAAAGGGTTATAGATATGTCTCAAGAGGAACAGTTGGCCTGGGAAGAGGAACAACTCAATTCCATTGTAGACTTCACCTATTGTCGAATTGACCCAGCACCATTTCAACTCGTAGAAAAGACAACATTACTTAAAGTTTACTCAATATTTTCAATGTTAGGCTTAAATCACGCTTACGTCACATCAATCGGTCGATTGGTTGGAGTGGTGGCTCTCAAAGACGTAAATATCTTTATTTTATTTTTTGCAGCTTTTTATCATTATTTGAATTTTTAGTTAAGAATAGCGATAGAGAAAATGAACCAAGGACAGTTAGTACCTCACAATAAACCAAATATAATAATCAATGGACACGATTTTGATCCACAATATGAAGACACCGTCACTTCTATTGCTACCAATGATTCAGAAAGTATTAGACATAACGACAAACAAATGGAAACCCATAGCGTTTGATATTTTTTTTTTTATCAAAACTCATTTTTTTTTATTCAATCGATGACCTAATCGTTGCATATCTTCGAGTGTTAGACAATTTAATTTTTGTTTCAATTAATTATAAATAAATCATATTTTGAATAATTGATTGAAAATTAAGTCATTTTATTATTTATAACGAATTCCTCTGATTTTCTCAGAAGTCTTGTGTCTAGTAATGAATATAGACCTAGTTTATGATGATAGGACTGAATATAATTTGAAACGGATGTTTTAAATAGGATAAAGGTGATTTTTATAAAGTGATTCATTGATTATTCTGATTAGTTCTTTGAATGAATTATTTATTAATTTTATTTTATTATTAATCCATTTCAATGTTTTTTCAAATGTAATGAATTTGAAACTATTCTGAATATATGTGATACTTATGTACTGAAAGTTGTTAAAAATATTTATAAATTTTGGTCCTTAAGAAGAAAACCATTCCATTCAAGTCTTCCTCTATTTTTCATTTAATAAATAATTAAAATTTTAAAATCAAAGTCGATATTCCGATAATATAACGATTGGTTTGAAATGAATTCTATTCTATATTCAGTCAATTATTTTAGTGTTTCAAAAGAAATTCAATTCAAAGGTTCAGATTCTGGTGAAGTGTCGCTCTTTTTGTGGGGAAGTTCTCCGGAATGCATTTTTTCTATGGCTTTTCGAATCTTCAGATCAAATCAAGAATAAGTATTTTTTTTAATTGGTTTCAAAGTTTAATGAAAAAATTAGACCTCTTTTAGAGCAACAACTCCTATAAGTCGTCCCAAAATAGTAACGTAAGCCAATTGAATGCCAATCAATGAGAAAAAGTTATGAGCCTTTTGACAGACAAAATCATTATTATATCTGAGATTTAATAGATATTTAATACTTTAATAAGTGATGTTCCCTCTACTAATTGGAAAGGTGCAGGGTCAATGGGACACAAATGGAAATCAACTCTTTCTTCCAATTGGTTTTCTTCCCAAACGTGTTTCTAAAGTAATAAATCCAAACGAAAACAAATTTTTTTTTATATAATCAAAGCATTCCTTATATATATTCCATAATTCATTTGAAATGAAAACTCACCCCAACTGTAGTGACTTCAAGAACTTCATTCTCAGGAATGGTGGCCACTTTGAATCTTTGTGGTTGTTGTCCGTGGATAGGACAGGTAGGCGAAGGCTTATTCAATCCTTGAGCCAAAGTTGGCTTCTTTTTCAAGTCTTCAATCATTCGTTCTTTACTCAAATGGTTTTCCAGAAGATATTGTAATTCAATTCTCTCAACAGTTCCCAAAAGAATCATAGATTCTGGAGATTTGACATAAGGATAGACATTAAGATGTTTCTTAGTGTTAAGTAAATGTCTTAAGTATCTGTAGGTACAGCCCTCCCATACGTATAGCAAATCCTTTTCCATAAAGTCTTCGACAAATATTCGATGACCGGAAGATCCGGATTGTATGAGAGGCGGCAAATACGGCAATTTCTTCAGTTTAATGAGACTGTCATAAATGGAAGGGCCTAAACGTTGAGCGATGAGAGTGGCCACAATCGTTGCCACCAATACAGGTATTAAGTGAGTCAACTGACCCGTCACTTCAAATACAATCACAGCCGATGAAAGGGCTCCTAAAGAGAATCGAAACTTAGGCCTATATTTTTAATATCAAGTTATTTTTTGAAGGTCTAACCGGTGTTGGCGCCGGCAAAAGCTGCAGAACCGGCCACAGCATAGGCGCCGGCAATGATCGGCAAATCGGTTCTATCGTAAAACGGATTTATTCCTTTAGGAAAGAGGTAAGCCATCCATTCACCATAAAATCTTCAAGGTCATGTAATGTCATAAAAATTTACTCGGTATGAATCATGTTTGTTATTGTGGATTACCTTCCGAGTCCGGCTCCTATCTTAAAACTGGGAATTATGAGTCCGAGTGGAACTGGAAGTGTTGATCCAAGAGCAATGATCAAGAGGTTCATTACGAAGAATAAAAATGTATTCGTATAGACTGAAGTCGAAGCTGTTCTCCAATTGTCAATTATCTCATCTTTATCAATATCATTTTCGATGAGACCCCAGGTGTAGTTACTGAACAATTCGTGCATTGATTCCTCTGTCATTCAAATTAAATTATTTAATTGATTCCATAAAAAACTTATCAATTATTTGAAAGCATTTCCAAAGAATTAGAGATCAAATCAAATATGAGTCTTAAAGTCTTAAATTAAAGTTTTGAGTCATTACTAATTGGATGACTCATTAGAAACAAGAAAAGTTTGAGCAATGGAAAGGTATATCAAAACAAATAAAAAAAAGTACCCGATGATAGCCACGAGGCATAAAACTGTCCGAAAAATGGCGGGAATGACACTAAACCTATAAGTGTTGTAACTAAAGCTGGATATATGAGGGGATACTTCTGAAGAATTATGTGAAATGGAGTTCTCTTTCGGTTGAAGAGTACGATATGGCGTTGGATAGTAACGAATAGATAGGCGCTGACACCCGACAGCGCTCCCAATATAGCAAACAAAAAGAGTTCGAGTGTTTCGTACGGATATTCTTTACGAAAATCAGTTTTGAAGATATGTGTTATGTTGTCCTCTAATTGAAACCAAACGGTTAATAATCGCCAAAAGAGAGCTCCGATAGTGGCCGCGAAGAATCCCATCCAATAGGATCGGACGGAATAGAAAACCGCAACGATTTCGATGCTATACAAAACTCCTCCAACTTTTCATTCAAATTGAGTCAAAATTATTAAAATTTGATTATAATATCGTTTCAATTAAAACTCATTTCAATAAATTAAAAATTGAGATAACCTGGAGATGCGAAAGTCGAGGACACACCGACAGCACAGGCGACTGCTATTAACTGATTAGAAAAATCAAAAGAAGTAAATATTTTTTTTTTTGAAGGCATACCTCTAAAAATCTGGAATCATATTCAGATTGACTCATAATTGGACCAAATATTTTGATTAATTGATTGGTAATCATACCCGCGATGTGAACAAACCTTTCAATAAAAACAAATTAATTTAATCAATATATTAACCAAAGATGAAATTCAGACATACGGTCCTTCTTTTCCAAGGGGAAAACCACTTCCTGAGAGCGACAAACAAAGTAGTGGTAGATTAAAATCGGTGATAATATTGTCTGGAAATACCCAAAACAAATGGAAGGGTCACCACTTTCGCGATCAAAGTTTTGAACGATAAATACTCTAAAAACATATTTTTTAGATTTGAATTAATTTTCAAATGAATTCAGACCTTTAAGAACAACTCCTCTTAAAATGACCTGAAATTGTTAGGATTAATAAATTAATAAATTTGCAGTAAATTTCAAATAACAATAGAATTTGAACAGAATTTGGACAGACCTTCATCTCTGAGACACCACTTCCTGCCGCCTGAGGCGATACAAATCGAACGAATACCGCCGAAGACATTATCAGGACTAATGAAAATCCAATCCAAATGAGATATTTATAAATAAATTGATCTGAGATATTGCCGACGAGCCAATTACGCGCTGGTATACAACACTTGTTATATTTTAGAATCAATTTTGATGTCAATTAAACAAATGATACGAACCATCAAAACAGAGACGAATAATGCGATCCAAAATAAAGCTAAGAGTGGCCACAATGATCCCGAGCATACCCAAGAGGATCCAATCGCCGCCCTTTTCCAAAATTATTTGAACTTTTTTGAAGAGATTTCCACCGAATTTAGTTTTAATTGGTTTGTGTTTAATCTGTTTTTGTCGCTCTTCACGTAATTGGTTAGCCTTTTGGGACTGAATTATCGCAAAATTTGCTAATTTTTCCCGATATTGACCAAACATTAAGGACTGCTCGAAATCGAGAACAGAACTCCTCCGCCGTTGGGATTGCATTTTCAGATCAATTGATTAACAAAATGATGAATCAATTGACGGGCAAAACGTTAATAAACAAAATAGTTTTACAATAAAAACTAAGTTTAATGTGAAATAAAATTTTAATTTTCGACAAAACTTTTAATTAGTGATTAGTCATCAAAAGAAGTATTTCCTTTCATTCATTGATTTAATATAAAAAACGATTTCACGTTCGCCTCAAAGAATAATTTTATTGAATGTCTCGAAAAATAAGTGAAAAATCATCAAAAAATCAGAAACGGATTATTCAAATTCACGATGAGTTGCCTTTTTCTCAAATAATTATACGATTTTTGGTTTATTTCAATCAAATACTAAAAATTTATTGAAAAAATATATGAAATCAATTGAAAAATATTTTATAAATGACCCAAATATAAGACTTCATTGTCGGCACTGAATATTATTTCGTCCAAAGAGTTTACGTCAAATGAATTGATCGGAGAACAGCCTTCTCTTCCAACTATGGCGTCAACTGATCCCAATTGAGAGGACGCAGAGATATTCCATCGCAATAGTGATCCGTCATATGAAGACGTTATCAAAACGTTTGGTTCATTTGTCTTATACTGGAGTTCGGAAATCAGTGACGAATGACCCGAAACTTGAAGTAACTGTTGACCACTGTTTCGCAAATCCCATAACGAGAGGACTCCCACATCATTACCACAACAGACGACATGAGATATATTTGGATTTCTTTTAACACAAGTAATGACTGACAACTCGTTAGCCATCGAAAGAACCATTGATTCGCTTCTGATGTCATACAACTTGAGATGACCCGAAGATGTGCCACAAATCACTTCTTTTGGTGAAATCAAATCAATTGTTTTGATTGAGTTTTGAGTCAAACATTTGGATCTCTTATCGGAAGAGTTGTCGAGATTTAGGACTCGAATGACTCCATTATCTCCACAAACAATAAGTTCATTGGTTTGAGAGTTGAAAACACAATCATTAGAGGAATGGGAGTCAACTGACAGCCACTTCTGCTTCAAAGCAAATCTATTCTCTAAGTAATCAAAACACAGGATCTGACCATTGGATAGACTGACGGCAACACAATTGCCATCAATTATATTGATTTGGTTGACATCAGCGCTCACTTCTGTATCGGATATACTCTTCAACTGAATGTTTTCATCGATTGTTTGATTGTTAGTCCAAACGGACAGACGGTTCGGGTGTTGGCCATAAGTGCCGGACAACCACTTCAATCCATTTGCATCACTCGTCAACTGGTCTTCGGTTTCAATCCATCGGACTTTCGATACTTTCGACGAAATGTATTCCAAAAACATTTTTCAAATCAAAGATTAAAAGTATTTTTCAATTAAATTAAAAAAACAATAAATCATTTGAAATGAGTTTCGCTTTGATTTCAAATTTTGTTGAATAGACTTATTATTTGAGTCATTCATTAATTATGTCAACAAATCAAATGTTTAGCCCTCTATCGATAGGTTTTGATTGTTAATAGAGGCAATTCTAGCAAAACTAGCTTGATCAATTATTTGCAAATATTACAAGTCAATAGTAACTAGGCTAATTGATAAGATATAAGCTAGTACAATTGCACAATCAAGTCAATAGAGCCCAATAATTGAGTGAAAAGTATATAAATTCTAATTAAAATTGAATTTATTGAACAAAATCTAAGTATTCTATGTATTGATGACTAATTGCGTTTTTCGACTTTTGTCGGATCAGTTTTGTAAGTCTTTTTGATGGGACCGATGGCCGCTCTCTTAAAGTTGATTTCATCGACTCGTTTGCGATCCTCTAATTTCCTAAATGTTTTAGAGTTATCCCACGACTCTCTAATACCTAAAACAAAGTCAATTAATTCAATTCAATTCAAATCTATTTTATAGACAATTTCCAAAAGACTCACTTCCGGTGAAAGTCTTTTTCTTGAGGTCTTCCGGTTTGTGTACTACCGGTTGCGGCAAATTTAGGAATTGACGGACACTCTTCTGCTTGAGAATAATCACTTGGAGTAATGAAATCAAATTACTCGAACACCAATACATGAGAATTCCGGTCTCAAATTTAGAGATAAAAAGTAGTGTCACTATCGGTACTATTCTTATGAATCCTTTGACAATAGGACTGCTGTTTGGGTTCATTCCTATAACATATCTGTAATTAACTTAAATATAATTATTTAAAGAGAAGTCTGACCCGACTCTACGCCTAATTCAAGTGCTGCCCACAGACTGACAGATGTTATGATCGGTAGTATGTAATAGGGGTCGGAAACAGTCAAATCGGTGAACCATAGGATTCCTCCCACTTTCATAGATTCGACCGGAAATTTAGCCATTCTTCGGAGGGTTAAGAAAAAAGTCAGAAAAATCGGAGCCTTTGAGAAAAAATCAAACAAATCATTAAATTAGAACTCATTTCAAATATTTGAATATAAAATGAATCAAATTATCGATTGACGGAAGAGAACGGCAATCGGTTTAATATAAATACAATTAAAGGGCAATACCTGACACAATGGCACCAATAAACTCCTCAAAGGATTGTAATCGTGTTCTTTCATCACATTTTGGACTTCCATCGAGTATTTGGCGACTATTCAACACATATTTAAAGCAATTAATTATAAAATTATTTACAAATTGTTATGAATTACATTCCAAATGATTGCCCGACAGTCGAGCGTTTGTCGCCTTTTGTTGGAGTTCTTGTATTTTGGGTAATATTTCATTCATTTTCATTTGATTTTCTATTAGAACACAAAAAGTCAGAAAAAAAAGTAAAAAACATTTGAAATGAAATACTTTGGGCGACGATTATGAGTGGAAATAATGCCATTCGTATTACAAGTGTAGACAAAGCGATGGTCGCATACCACGGCATCACCGAATGTAACGCATCCAGAATATGAAGAGTCCAACCTTACAATCAATCGTTAGTGACATTCAAATCACCACAAATTGATTTTCTCACCCATTGGTGTCCAAACGGAGGCCAAAGAAGTGATGGGGATATCAGTGTTTACCAATTCTTGGACTAAAGCAGAAGCTTCACCACTAAGACCACTGACACCACCCGAAAGATCAATCACTTCGGGTTTGAATTCAATGGTTGTGTCGGCTCTGACTGTACTCAAGTACCGACAGTTCATATTTGACTTAACCATTAATTTGGGCTTAAATTTAAAAAAAATCAAATAATTTGAAAATCTTTTCGTTGAAATACTTACGGATTTATTAGGTTTTGAATTAAATGAATGAAAATATTTAACTTTTAAACTAAAACTCGAGTTTTGTTTATTTGTAAGACTATTCTTAAGACAATATATGGGTTTACTACCGATTAGTCGGGAAAAAGACATTTTAATTATTTATTTAATAAACTTTTTATTTGATTTAATTTATGATTAATTTTAATTTAATTTAAATGATTTGAAAACCAATGAAAACATAAAACATGTGATAAACAGTGAATTCAATTTTGAAGACAACAATCGCTTCAAATATAACGTATGAGTCAAAGGGGGGACTCTTTTGCGGTTCTTTTGGGAACTCATCTCTTCATTCGGATATCCTTTCGTTTAATCTATTGACAAATGTTATCGATTAAGGGTTCGGACGAAACCAAATCAAAAATTTAATTCAATTTACTTTTTATTCAACAAAAATAGTCTGAAAATTGTTTTATTAGTTTCTATTAATTGAATTATTTTATATTATCGATAACTTTGATACATATGTATGTTATTACAGAATATTATTATCATTACCTAACCATGCATGTTTATATTGATAAACTCTTAATATGAGATTCTTTAATGAATTTAAATGAATCGATTGTTGAAAATGTAACAAATGAACCGCCAATTCATTGATCGACTTTTGAAGACAAAAATAAAAATAGTTTTCCTTTTAAATTGTTTCGACGTTTTTCATCTCATTTTCTACCTTTGGTTTTGGATTTTGGTTTAAGGCCCAGATGTCAAAACTTTCCAGGTTTTTCTTAAACAATTATTTAATTTACAATTTCAAAAATATGTCCTGGTATATTTACATTTAACCATCTTGCTACTTGAGACCACCATGCTACTTATTATTATTCAAATTAACTGATGTTGAAAGAAATGCTTAAAATGAATCTGGTAAATTATAGTTTTTAACTTTTTTTTAAATTTTAATAATTATTTTAAAAATTGTTTTTATTTTTATAAAAGACATTAAATGATGAGAATTAGAGTCCATTCCATTCTTTTGAACCTAATTTTGATTTGGACTGAATTACTGCTTCAACTGAACAAACTTTTGTTGAGTTTTGGTTTTAATGAGAAATTCTCACATTATTTACTCGATTTTTCATATCTTTTTGTTTCAATTAAAGACAGTTATTATGTTTTAATCCAATGGAGTCTGAAAATAGTCTCAAATAATTAAACTTTTTGTGGGAAAAGTTTTGAATTTCACAATTTTTTCAAACTTTAGTTCAAAGTTATTTGAGTTATCAATCCTTTAAAGAGATAATAATTTCGTGAAAAAGTCAAACACGCGATACTCTCACAGATATACAGACGTACAGTAAAAATCTTTTTCATTAGAAGAGAGGAAAACTTGTTTTCTTTGTTTAACTTTTTTAGTATTCTTTGGATTTCAATGAATTTTTTGTTAAGTTTTCATTATTTCGTTTGAAAATCACTCATATTTTCATTTATATTAATTAAAAAGAAATTTACGGTTTATTCCCATTTATGGCAATATATAAAAGTTAATAATAATTCGAAAATAATTTGATTTCATTATTTTCTTTCGAGAAAAACAATTTTCTAATCATTCAAATCATTAATTGAATAAATAATTTTGAATCTTTGAAACTTTGAAGTCATTAAAAATGTATTGTATTCGAGAGAGAAAAAAATTGAACCAAATGTTAAGTCAATCAATAATTATAGAAATTTAATAAAAATACTAAAAATATTTAATTTAATTAAATATTTCTAAAACAAATCAAATGATTAAATGAAACTATTAATGGTTGAGCGCAAAGACGTCTATTTTACCGTTCAATTGAATAATTAATGGACTCTAGACTTTAAACAACTTAATTGTTTTTGTATTAAGTTTCACGAAACTAAAGCTCCAAATAAATCAATTTTATTTATAAATCAAGAAAATAATGATTTCCCCTTAAAATCAAATGAAGCGATGATTGAAACGAAAGTTTTCTGGTTTTCAAAGTTTCAAATGAATTTTCTTTGACTTAGTTTTAAGACATAAGATATGAAAATCGGTTTCAATACAAAGATTTTTTGTTTACATACAATCATCAAAATATACAAAAATAGAAATTCAAAACTTTTTGACATAACTTTCGGAAAAAATAGTTTTATGTACTCAAAGCGGTTATTATCTGCAAAGAAATGTTGAAATTTGAAATTTGTTTTGATTTTAAGGAATTTTGGATCATTTGTTTCATGTGATTCATTTGCCGATAAAAAAATTGAAATTTGTTTATAAAATAAATCTCAATATATTTCAAAGAAAATAATGAAAATATTAATATTTAACAAAATTCTGTTCAGAGATGAACACAATTTTTAACTAAAAGGCGGACTTTATTTCCATAAACAAACATTTGAGGACCGATTCTAAGAATTTTTCTCAAAATCTTTTCACGTTATTTCAATTTCAATGAATTTTCTTTTCTCAAAACTAGTGATAAAAATATAGGAATATTCAAAAAATTTATTTTAGTAGAGTTGAGCCAAAAGTACCTCGTATTTTAAAAGTTGCTATCTTTGATATCAACTTTAATTTTGAGGAAAAATTTTGTCAAATTAACAAATTATTTGAAACAATGGGCGCATAAACTGTTGCTATTATAAGAATTTCTATTCATTACTAAAACATTTTTCCTAATTATCAAAGACTTTATTCATTGATATATCGAATCTAAAGACAGAAATTGATTAAAAAAAATATTAATATTTCGATTGAAATTCATTAGACGACCGATCATAAGATGATTACACTTCACATGTATTATAGCTTTTCCCTTAATTCTGTAAAAAATGACAATAAATAGAATCTATAATATATTTAATCTTTTGAATCATAAAATATAATTATTTAAGAATTGGTTTTTAGAAAAAATGACTTTTTCTGTGAATATAACAAATTTGTTGTATTTGTTGTATTTGTTGGGTAATAAATAATGACATTTAGATTTTGCATTAATATTTTCAGAGCATATAATTTAAGTTAATTTAAATCCTGGAAAGACATTAGTTGTAGATATGATGTCCAATAAAATAGAAATAACAGTACTTATACTCAGACACACATTCAAGAGGAGGGGATCATAGTATCTGCAATTTTCCTCAATTTCTTCGCAAATTTAAACTTTTTATTCAAAAAATTGCAAAACACATGCATTTAATTGAAAAACATTTGGCTATTAAATAATTTTATTATCAATCAATTGTTTAATTTTGAAAAAATGACTCCAGGATTGGATTCTTCATAAAATGCGTCAATCAATTTGAGAATTTTTTTTATTTACATTCTTTTATGTACTTGATCAATCTGTACAATATACGTAATCACACTTTTTATGTTCATTGAACTAAACCTGATTTCAATTATCTTTTTATTTGTCAAAACAAATACTTCAATATTGAATTATTCAGATTATTCAAATTTTACCATGATCATTGATCATTTAACATTTAATATAGCTAGATAAATATCTGACATTCATTACTACTTTTGATTTGACTCTCAAATGATCCGTCTTTGTTTTATTCAAATATGATCAAGGTGTAAGGCAAGGTGTAAGATATTGTTTGAGTCACTACTTTACGTCATTTGAAAATAATTGAAAACAGTTTTAGAGTCAAAAATCCTTCAAAAGTTAATTTTGAATTAAAATGATTTTCTTTGAATTGGTTCGGGTTTAGTGCGTTTCGAGTCATTTAAGTCTTATTTCAATTTTTTCTCTCAAATCAATTGTTTGAAACCACGCCTGAAATGCGTGAAAATAAGTCTATAAAATGCAAATAATTGTTTCTCAAAACGATTTGGAATTTGAAAAATAATTGTTTTAATTAAATGGACTATTAATTCAAAACATTATCGAAGACAATAATTTTTGAACTTTTATTCATTAATTCACTGATAAAATGACTTCAGTTCACGAATAGGGAGAGAGAGAGAGAGAGAGAGAGAGAGAGAGAGAGAGAGAGACCCAAAGTTCTATCATCGAATCAAAAGTGGATTCAAACCAAATTGTTTTATCCACTTATCTGTTCACTTGTAACCTATGATTTGGTAAATTATGAAACTTTTGTTTTAGTTTTTTTTTCAGTTCCAAATGTTTTTGATAAAGTGTCCAATTATTAAATGAAAAATCTGGAAATTGTATAAACTTAATGGTTTTACTATTCTTCAAAACATTCGGGGAAACTATTCTTATGATTATATGTATTACAAACTTTAATCATGATTTCAATCTAAATATGTTTTTCTGAAAAAAACATTATTTATATTTTTCTCAAAATAATTTTGAGAACCCATTGATTCCGAACAAAACTAATTTTTAATGAATGAAAGTATTGGTAAAATTCATACAACTGTTGACAATGTTTCGGATTTTGCAATCTTTCATTTCTTAATATAAACATTAATTTGAGTTGTGGTGCACTTCCCGTTCCTGTGTTGGCAATGCATGTAATGGACCTTTCCCCAATATTGCGTGCTAATGAGTTTGTCGACAAACTTGAATTGAAGCAATTATTTGGTCATTATTTTACTTATTTTCTTAGTCACACATTAACTACTTTTCTGTGTTTTGCTAATTAGTTGGTGGATTCAAAAGATAAACTTATGCTTAAAAAAAACTTTTCATAGGATATGGGTTTCTGAGGGTTTGATGTAATACAAGAAAGCCATAAGTATGGCTACAAATTCAAACTGTCAAAAGTGTCTCATAAGTAAACCATCAAATGTCAAACCAATTGCCTCTCCCATTGCGACACTCATTGAGAAAATCCTTAAATGTTTTACAAGTTTTTAAGACAATTTAAAGACATTCACTGGCAGTCACTCCGAGTGAATCATTGCTCTCCAAAAATATTTTGACATTAATTATGACATTAATTGTGAAACAAGTCATCAAATTAGTGAAAGTTTCAGAATATCTAATAAAAGCAAATCTTTTTCCAATAGTTTTTATATTCAATACTTATATATCGACTCATTATATAATTAAATGTAAAAACGATCTCTCATTCTATAAAACATTTGCCAAAAAATTAGAAAAAGTTTAACATTGAGTATAACAGCGGATAGTCTTTGAATTTATGTCTGACTTTCAAGTGTTACACTGTTTTGAGTAATTTTTTATAATTAAGATTATTGTTATAAATTTGATGCAGACATAGGGGAGAGGGAGAGAGGGAGAGAGAGAGAGAGAGAGAGAGGGAGAGAGAGAGAGAGAGGGAGAGAGAGAGAGAGCAAAACAGGCAGAAAAGTGAGAAAAAATTCTTGACTCCAGGTTTTCGTTGGCGTTATTTTTCACTTCGTTAACAATAGACTGTTATTTAGTGTTCAATGCCTTCAGTCATAGGGAAAAAACGTCTGCAGAAAAAAAATTATGATTTAAGAAGAATTGTTTTCTAGGGCTCACATACATAATCATTATGTGTAAGACGATTATTACCTGTGCTCTAGAATACAATATGAGGATATAATATCTGAGAGACAGACGAATACCAAAAATTCAGTTTTTAATTAATACCTATTGTTCTCTATGGCAGTCATAATGTACCGCAAAAATTAGTTCTCATTTTATTAGAAATAATAACAATAATTATTATGTTATGCAATATATATCCAAAAACTTAACGACCGGACCCTTACTCTGGATGTTATGCCAAAAGCAAAAAAACTTCTTTGAGTCAAAAGAATTCAATTAAATTCTTTGAGTGTCTTAGAGTGCAATCGATTTGATTTATGTCTATCCCTTAGCTTTATGCCTAGTTTACGATCATTAATAAATTTCTATGACTTTTATTAGCGATTATTATCTGAAAAGATGAGAAAAAATTATAATATTTTTAACGATAATAATATTTGTGTCCAAAAAATATATTAATTTCGCTTTTATTTAAAGTTCTCTCTTCATCTCTAATAGAGTTTAATAGTATATAATATAAAATGTTATACCGATTCCTGAAATTCTTGATAACTGTTATTATTATTTCTGGAAAACCAAATATAATTTAGGAGTTGAGACATGCGAGGGGCCAGTCATTAGTCGCCTGTGCTATCGCTATCTAAGAATGTTTGGAACTCCAATTATTATCGCCTTTATATCTCATTCTCTGGTATTGCACTTTAAATGCGATTATATTTTGATAAACGCCTTTGAAATTAATTTTTCGTTGTGTTTTTGTTATGGGATATGTGTTTTGCAATGATTGCAACCTATCAAATAGATTACAGTCCGGTTTCTAATCTAATAAACAACTTGTGATTTACCTGAGAATGGCCTCAAGATTTCAATTGATTTCGTAGAGAAAACAAAGTTCTCATAACTATTGAGAATATCCTTTCCTTTCCCTTAGCCTTAAAATTATGTAAATTGATTTCCAAATGAACTTTAATTACAAATCATTTTTGAAGAATAATTGTATGGAAAGAATCGTATGAAAGGAAAAGTGAAAAACAAAAACAAAGTCTTTGATTAATGACTTTTAAATTGTTTTTGATTAACAAATGATTTATTTTAATCATAAAAATTGTTTTCTTCGTATTTGCTTTTCGATAGTTTCAGAGTAGAAAACAAATTAAGGACGGAATGAATTATGAGGTTTGGGTGGTTTCAGTGCATAAAAACATCCGAATCCTGTGATGTCTTTAAAAGGGGTTTCTCCTTAGGAGTGAAATTAGTTAATGAACTCTAAATTATCGATTAAACGACTATTAATTCATGAGATAACTCGTTGAACATAAAAAGTTAATGTATTTTTACAACAATAAGGATGTTTAATAACAAAACAGTTGATAATGAAATTGCATTCTTGTGGTCATATCTCCAGAGATGAAGAGGGCAGACATCACATGCAGTGGAATACCGGATCTAAAAAGCTCTTGATTTCTGAGCACAACATCTCATAATTGATTTCATAATTATTTTATTTTATATGTAAAGCATAAAATTTTTGGTCTGATTATCACAAAAATTCCATTTCTTGTGGTTTTTCTGATGAAGTTCTTAAGAAATTATCTGAATTTTTTTTTCTGAATGTCAAGTATCTGAATGTCTGTATTTTTGTTAAACATAACTCTTTTGCTATCATTTCTTTATTTCTGATTAAAGTTTTTCTGTTGTTTTTTGTGCGGACTTTGATATAAAACTCAGGAATCTGTTGATCGGAATTAGAGATAAAATTGAAATTATTTTCTCTTTTATTATGTTATGATATGTCAGTCGGTTTGAGAAGCCTTTTAAGTGAAGCAAACTCTTGGTTTGCTATCATTTTGTATGCATTTCTCTCCAAAATACAATTGCATTGATTGGTATTAACATTAATAAAAGGATTAAAATATTTTTTGTCCCGAAAATAGCTCTTAGATTACAATTTTATCGAAAGGATTACACTTTTGATTACGATTTCAATCAAATATTTTGATGTTAAATGACATTAAATACCTTAATATGACGCAAAACGGCATAAAAATTCCTGATTTTGATATTTACTGTCATTTTTAGGTATTTATTGTCGACGAATGGCTTCGGAGAAATGAAAAGTTAAATAAACTAAAGAATAATAAACTCAGACTTTAATCAAATCAAATAAGTCTTTCACTGAAAGGAGAAAAATAATTATTTCAATAGTAAACAGAAATCTTGGAAATTATTTGTCAAAAATTCCGGATATTTTTTGAGAGAATTGATATTAAAAACAAATAAAAGTCTTTTTATATTTTCCAATAAATAACTTAACTTTAATTTTCAAAGTATTTCGCATTTATTGTCAATAAATTATTTTGAGAAGTAGTGAAAACCTCAGGCACTGAGTCTGTGTTGAATGCATAGAATGACGTTCAACACATGACATGACCGATGCTGACCACCTACACAACCCCCACACCCGCACTGTTGACAATGGCATCAAAATTATTCGCCTGATTTTTACGCCATTTCTCGGTATCG
>JAQIXV010000482.1:0-33223 GCA_034700625.1 Tectocepheus velatus | reverse complement strand
GACAGTTCTTCGCCGATGTCTACAAATTAATTAATTTTTATATATTTTTGTATTTCTTTTATTTATTTTTGAATTAATTTATTAAATATTTGTTAAATCTCTTCAATAAATCAAAAAGTTTATATTAAAGTGAATTATCTTGTTATCACCATGCTCAATTGCAAAGTTAAATGCAATTGAAATCTGTTTCTAAATACATTCAATCAAATGATAAGAAAGGTTTTGCTATGATTTCAAAGTTACCGTTCCTATGAAACCACTGATAATTAGACTTATAATTGGTATTTGTGTTTAAGATTTCATTTATTTCAAGATTTTAACTTTTGTTGAATCATTAGATTTCAAATTCAAAAAGTTTTCTTTTATTAATTAATATAAACATTTAAATCAATTGATGGATGAATTAACTCTTTTCTTATCAAAATTCAGAGAATTCAAAGAATTTCTGATAAAAACAAATATTTTTGACGACAAAACTCTCTCAGAATTATTGGTAATTGAATTTTGAAAATACATTTCAATGATAAAAATGATTCTTATTCTATACCAAAAATTGACCCCTTGTTCTCACTTAGTCCACAACTGAAGAGAATGACTGCGAAAAACAATTGGAAATAATTATTGAAAACATTGAATCAAAAGATAGAGAAACTATCGATAGATTTGCTGCAGAATTGCGTAACTCAGGGCTAATAAGTCGGGAACTATTGGTGGCGACAGACCAAAGCGATGGTCTTTTATCTGAATATAAGTCTTTACTGATTAGACTGAAAGACCTTTTGTCGTCTCCGAAGGCTTGTAGCGAAGAAATCATTGTCCAAAAGGCACACAAAATCAAACGAAACAAATTCAATGATATCTATCCAATGATAAGCAGTCCCCGTGGCTATTGTCTTTTGATAGATAATCATAGATTCAATGTCCCTGAACCAAACACTACCAAAAAACCAAACCTTCACTATAGGAAGGGGTCGAGAGCAGATGCTGACAGACTTTATGATGTCTTCTCGCAGTTATTCTTCCATGTCTTGCGTTTGACTAACCAAACAGCGAAACAAATGAAGGACTCCTTGTACAATTTATCGAAGAATGAAAACCTGGTCATTCACGACACTCTGGCAGTCATTATACTATCTCACGGCTCAAAAAGTGGTATCTATGGATCAGACGGTGACACCATAGAAGTGGACACTATTCTTGAGATGTTTAACAATGAGAACTGTCCTGACCTTAGAAATAAACCGAAAATGTTTTTCCTGAGCGCTTGTAGAGGAGGTATTATACCTGAAATCAGTTGATTTTATTTATGATGAGGTCATATCTTCTTTCAAATAATAAAAGGTCTGAAAATTTTTCTAAAATCTAGATAAAATTGATCCCGGAGTGAATTTATTGAATTTCTCAACAATTCAATCATTGGGTCCAACGGGAGGACGAACTTCTACTGCAGTCTATGAGCCGCTGAATGTTCCCACTTGGAGTGATATGTTTGTCTACTATTCAACTATAAATGGTGACTAACTTACCTTAATATCATTTATTTATGAGAATGAGTTAACAAACTTTTATTGAATAGGTTACGCCTCAATTCGAAACAATACGAGCGGTTCCTGGTTTGGCTACGAATTGGCAAATTGTTTGGCAGAGTTCGCACACAGAGAGCACTTAAATGACTTAATTACCATTAAAGTCAGCGAAAGAGTCCACAAACGGATCACTCAAATCAAGGGTAATTTTGCCAAACAGGCTATCGATTCAGAGATCAAAGGTTATGTCAAAAAACTATATTTCAATCCGGGACTTTCAAAAGAGACCAACTAGCAGAATAAAAATTATACAAGCTCAAATGTTCAATATCTCTGATCTTTTCAGTATTTGTTAGTTTGATGTATAAAAGATTACTCCAATTGATTGAAATATTTTTGTAAAGATTTAATAATTTAATCAATTCTTATCAGAATATTCTTTTGTATGCATTTTTGTATTTCTTTTATATATTTTTTAAGTCAATTAATAAATATTTATTAAATCTTTTCAATCAATCAAAAGCATTGTATTAAAGTGGATTATCTTGTTGTAATCTTGCTTAATTTCAAAATTAAATGCAATAAAATATGTTTCTAAAGGAATTCAGTCAATTAAATGATAAGAGATTTGCATTGATTCCGACGTTACCAATGAAACGACTGATAATTACTGATACGATTGGTATATGTTTTCCTGAATTCATTCAATTTTAACTTTTGATGAATCATTAAATTTCTTAATATTTTGATATTAATTAATATAAACATTTAAATCAATTGATGGATGAATTAACTCTTTTCTTATCGAAATTCGGAGAATTCAAAGAATTTCTGATAAAAACAAATGTTTTTGACGACAAAACTCTCTCTGAATTATTGGTAATTGAATTTTGAAAATTTATTTCAACGATAAAATTGATTATTTTATACTGAAAATTGACCCCTTGTTCCCACTTTTAGTCCACAACTGAAGAGAATGACTGCGAAAAACAATTGGAAATAATTATTGAAAACATTGAATCAAAAGATAGAGAAACTATCGATAGATTTGCTGCAGAGTTGGGTAACTCAGAGCTAATAAGTCGGGAACTATCGGCGCCGACAGACCAAAGCGATAATCGTTTAATTGATTACAAGTCTTTACTGATTGTTAGACTCAAAGACCTTTTGTCGTCTCCGAAGGTTTGTGGCGAAGAAATCATTGTCCAAAAGGCCAATAAAATCAAGAAAAACAAATACTCCGTTCCCGATATATATCCAATGATACGCCGTCCCCGCGGTTATTGCATTTTAATAGATAACCAACTTTTCAGAGACCCTACACTTCCCTATAGGGTGGGATCGAGAGCAGATGCTGACAGACTTTCTGATGTCTTCTCGCAGTTATTCTTCGATGTCTTGCGTTTCACTAACCAAACAGCGAATCAAATGAAGAGCTTAATGTGGAATATATCGAAGAATGAAAACCTGGTCACTCACGACGCTCTCGCAGTCATTATTCTGTCCCACGGCCTCAAAGACGGTATCTATGGATCAGACGGTGATATCGTTGCAGTGGACACTATTCTTGAGATGTTTAACAACGAGAACTGCACAAACCTCACAAATAAACCGAAAATGTTTTTTCTGAGCGCTTGTAGAGGAGGTCAGTCTATTATTTTCGAAATAATTTAATATCATTTATTTTAAAGCAATTTCTTCAATATTTTCGTTCAAATAATAAAATTTACTAAAATTTAAGGTAAAATTGATTCCGGAGTTAAATCATTCCATTTCTCATCGATTGGATCTTTGGGTCCTTCTGGAGGACGAACTCCTACTGAAGCGGGAGTGGTCTACGAGCAGCTGAGTCTTCCCACTTGGAGTGATATTTTTGTCTACTATTCATCAATAAGTGGTAACTAAATTACCTTGATCATTTATTAGAGAGTAAGTTAACTAAAGTTTATTGAATAGGTTACGCCTCACTTCGAAACAGAAGCACCGGTTCCTGGTTTGGCTACGAATTGGCAAATTGTTTGGCAGAGTTCGCACACAGAGAACACTTACACGACATGATTACCATCAAAGTCGGGGAAAAACTCCAGAAACGCATCACTGAATTGGACAGTGGTTTTGCCAAACAGGCCATCGAAACACAGACTAAAGGAAGGGTCAAAAAACTATATTTTAATCCAGGCCTTTCTGATGAAAGTTAATTGCAAATTAAAAAATACCCAAGCTCTAATCTTTAATTCTCAGTATTCCATTTAAATTTAAATTTAAATTATTAAGTATTTCATAACTTATTTATTTAACTTTATTACAATCGATTGATATATGATTTTGGCAATGATTTAATCAATTTAATCAATACTTTCAAGACTTTGAATATATTCTTACAATTTATTACAATTTATGAACAAATTATTGAATTGAACCGAAAATAAATTATTTTATATAAATTATGAAATAAATTATCGTTTTATTGAGTAATTGGAATTTTTTTTTATATATTCTGTTAAAGTATTAAATGATTAATTGAAATCAATAATTGTGGTCATTTTTTTCCATAAAATAGAAACCACAATATCGTTGTGCAGAATAAATAAAAGAATGTTCAAGTTAATTCCAGAAAAACTTTCATTTTTCACGAACTATCAGAAAATGATTAAAAACTCGATTATCTGAAATGTTAACGATTTAGAATACCTTGAACATACCCGGGCATAGCTAAAGTGAGAAAACAATAATATTCATTAAATGTCAACTAATCGGTACAAAAAGTTGAGAGAAAACATCAATAACTGGTATAACTATAGCAACACAAAAGACATATTCAGCATAACTTGGAATATAATTATAGGAATACTTTCTTCAATTCTTTTCTATGAATTGATTTATGGAAACGACATTCAAATCGTTTGAAAACAATAAAACAAAATATAATTAATTCCTCGAAAAGAATATTCATTTGCTTTCAATTTCTGTATTAATACTTTCAGTCATAATTGAAATTGAATTGTACCTTGCTCAATTGTTCTTACATTATCTGTGCACAAAAGTTGATGGCTAATTCTTGGGGAATCAAACCATTGTTCACCCAGCTCAATCTGAATGCTTGGGCTTTTTGGTAAACATGTTTATCTCAATGTTTTTATTGCGAGCTTTTGATTTTGAAAAAATGTTTTTACCAGGATCGTCATGTTTATCATAGCGGTTACATTTTTTGCTTTGATCAGGATCATTTATTTGATTTGCTTGAGGAAATTCAAGAGACAGTCCTTGACTGTGATAGCTATTAACGACAATATGAATCAAAACTCAACGCAAGCTATTTATACGTCAGTCATAGCTCCACATTATTTCTTCGGTTTGTATTCAATTTTTTTACGAATTCCTTCGAATCGATAGAAGTTTATATGAAATTGAAATTAATTTTTTAAAAATAAAAATTTTTGATGAAATTGTTTTGAATCACTTTTTAGGGGAAAACTTCAACGAATCGGTGAATGCATTAAAAGACGACTCAAATAATAATTTCAAATATTTTGAGAAAATGATGAAAAATGATAAGACATTCGATGGCGTCGACACTGTATCGGAGTGTTGTGAGTCAAAGACTCCGATCCGACCCCTGACGCCCGCATATACGCCACACGAAGTCGTGCCAAAAGAAGATCCGCTCGGATTCTTGTCAGTCCCGCCCGGGTTTGTAACGTCTCTCTCAACTAATAACTATTTTAGGATTGAGCGCACAACCCATTCCGCTTAACAAGATTAGTAAGGTGATGAGCAAGGTAATGAGCAAGGACTTTTATGGTCAACATATTGATTTTAGTTTGAATTCTCAAAACTAATTAATCGTTTAATTAAATTATTTGATTCATTGAAATTCAATTTATTTCTTATAAACAAATAAAGTATCATGGTAAAAATTGTCCAGTTTCAAAAGAATATAAAAATAAATTGATCAGATCATAATGAGCAAGGTTAACAGATCTTAAAGTTATTCAAAAGAGACATTTCTTTTGGCCAAAACTTGTTTCAACTCATTTTCAAGCCTTTCATTTGTTCCGATCATACCTTTGATCACTTTTTTAGACCATTCGAAGTACTGCTGAACCCTGTCTTCAGTCCAACCGATAGGCGTTTGTTTCAAGAGATCCCTTAAATTATATAATTTATCCGAAAGTTTCACTAACTTTGCCTCAAAACTAATGTCCGGCGAATGGATTATTTGCAGTCGTTTTCGTTCCTCTTTTGGGAGCGTCTTATCGTCGGTCACTTCGGCAACAATTGAACTTATCTTTTGACCAAAATTTTTAGTGATGTCATCGATTGTGACGGCAGTGTCTTCAACGGTGTCGTGAAGAACAGCCGCACACAAGACGTTAATGTCGTGACAATCGGCTATTTCTGTCAAATTATTCATTACTCCAATCGGATGATTGATATAAGGAGTGGTTCCGTCTTTTCTCAATTGATTCTTGTGAGCGATGGCCGCAAAGTCCACGGCTTTCACCAAAAGTTTCACATTTTCTTTGCTCTCCATTTGGGATAAGGGAAGGGCCGGAAGGGATCCACAATAAGTACTGTTTAACTAAAGTTAAGGACAATATTAAGTTTGTCTCGAGTGTGGAAAGTGTCTTGGTCACTTCTAAATGATTTTCATCTGTAGGAAAGGTAAAGATTATCTGATTTTTCAATATATTTCATATCGTTTTGAAATGAATGGAGTCTTTGTTTTTCATATTAAATGATAACAAAATTGTTTGTATTAAAGCTGTGTTTGAGATAATAAATATCACTTAAACGGACCTAAAGTGGCAAATATTGAGACAAACTTTGATCGCAAAGTATTCACTATTTTTGTGAACAAATAAGACGTTTTGTGTTTCAAATCAATACTCAAAAACGTCATTAACTTATGAATAAACGTCACAAACGTATGAAAAGTAATCGAAAAGTAAAAACAGTTTAACTAAACATTTATTTCATTCATTGAATTAATGTATAAACTGTTTGAGAGTAAATGATATGCAGTTAAAGTGTTTGTGGTTTGTATTGGGAATGGAGTGACGACTGCGCTGTTGAGTGAATGCGTGCGTAAAGAAAGGGCTAAAAGTGTCGGCCATTTGTCATAAAAAAAAACGTTTTGAAAGTGTTTTGGAGACTATTTTTGTCGACAAAAAATGGACGGCGACTGCGATCGGTCACAAACGGTGGCCAACAGTTGTCAACAAGAGAACACATCCGGAAACGAAGAGAAAACCAATGGCTCCTCGACGGCCAACAACCCAAACGCGTCCTCCAGTTCTTGTAATTCACAGTCATTGCAGTCACAGACATCACAAACGACATCACAGACACAGTCCGGACCCGACGAAGACAAGATCAAAGCCATTCTCGAGCGCACAGGTATTCAAACCCATACTTACTTTCAATCGATAGTAATCGACACTAAAATATTGTCTTTCATTTAAAAGGTTATACATTAGACGTGACCACTGGTCAACGGAAATACGGCGGACCGCCTCCCGATTGGACAGACCCTCCGCCACCTCCGGGTTGTGAAATATTTGTGGGAAAAATCCCTAAAGAGTTATATGAAGACGAGTTAATACCTCTGTTTGAAGGGGCGGGAAGAATATGGGACTTGAGATTAATGATGGATCCCATGAACGGGTTGTCCCGCGGATACGCTTTCGTCACATATTGTAATAAAGATGACGCACAAAGTGCTGTACAACAAGTGAGACATCCATTCAATTGAATTCAATTTATGTTTACTTTAATTGTTTCTCTCTTTTTGTCTCTTTTTTGGGAACCGTTAGTACGACGGATACGAAATACGAAAGACGAAGGCCTTGAAAGTTAACGTTTCGGTGCCAAACCTCAGGCTCTTTGTCGGGAATATACCAAAAAGCAAGAGTAAAGACGAAATATTCCAAGAGTTCACAAAACTCGCTGGTATTACATCTGTTTGTTTATGTTATTAAGTGATCTGACTGTTAGTCCCTTCCCATTATAGGAGGCCTTTCAGAAGTGATAGTTTACAGTTCGCCGGACGACCGGAAAAGGAATAGAGGTTTTTGTTTCCTGGAGTACGAGTCGCACAAAGCGGCCTCTTTGGCCAAACGCAAACTGAGTACCGCCCGAACCAAAGTCTGGGGATGTGATATACTGGTCGATTGGGCCGACCCTCAGGAGGAACCCGACGAGGAGACCATGTCCAAAGTCAAAGTGCTTTATGTCCGTAATCTTACGTCTGAAGTGACTGAAGAACAACTCAAACAACTCTTCGAAGAGTTCGGTTCCATCGAAAGAGTTAAGAAAATCAAAGACTACGCTTTCGTTCACTTCGAGGACAGGAATCTGGCCCTAAAAGCAATGAATGGTCTCAACGGAAGGGACGTCGGCGGCGCTCACATAGAGGTCTCACTCGCAAAGCCTCCTTCAGATCGCAAAAAGAAGGAGGAAGTGCTCAGAAACAGAGAGAGACGAGTCATGCTTATGATGCAACAGAGAGCCATGTATTATACCTCACATACCTTTCCTCTTATATGCATTTTGTGGTAATTATTGTCTATTGTTTTGCTAAAAAGGATGGTCGGGGTTCCGCGGGGACCGCCACCACTGCCATTACAAGCGCCACCTCCACCCCCTCCGCCACTCATTCCTCAGACTCGTAACGCAAGGGGCCGTTCAGGTCAGACACCGATGACATCATTGGCCTCTCCGTCAGCCTATCATCACAACAGACAACTCGGAGGACGAAATTATGGTCAGTTTTGCTCTTATTTTGCTTACAATTGAGTGAATTTGTTTTGTTTTGTTTGACTGAAAGATAAATATGTTTTGCTATAAAAGTAACGCTTGTTTTGACCCAATTTTGCGTTGAGTCCCTTCGGTCTGATAGTGTGGTTCTGTTTATGTTTTTAATCAAATTTATTATCAATTAATTGGGATTTGAATTCAATTAATTAAAAAACGGCTCAAAACTGAAAACTTTAGGACAAAATTAATTTACAAAACATTTGTTGAAATAGTTTTTTTGATTTAAGTCTAAAAAATCGATTGAAAATAATAGCAATCATTTGAAAAGTATCTGAAAGTGTTGTTAAATCTAAACGAAAGTATATTCTCTTTATTGGGTGACTCACACCTGACTCCTGACTGTCTCCTGACTACTCCTGTTATGGGCTGTTCTCCTACTCTCCGGTAGACTACGAATGTGGTTATTATGGTTTTGATGATTATCCGCCTCCACCTCATTATGAGTATTCACCACATTTTAGTGGTGACGGCTATTATCACCACAATATGCTGTCCACTCACACACCGGCACCGATGCCATCCGCACCATTTCAGCCACACTCAAAGACCAGGGCTTCGCGTAACTCTTTGGTAGGTTTTCACCAAAAAATGAATAGACATTCAAAAAAACATTGAAAACAGTGAAAACATATATCGAATCTCCGAATGATTTTTCAATTTTATTAAACAATTTAATTCAATATAAGACTTAAGACTTTATGTTAAATCATATCTAAATATATATACAATTGTTTCTCTCGTTTACAATAAAACAAAACAAAAGAATTTCTGTATATTTCTCTGCAATTGTCTTAATATTAATTATAATTATATTATAATTTTGCTCTTAATTTGGTTTGTATTTAATTATTATTTTGTTTTTTTATTTATTATTTCCGAAAAAAATATTTGATTTACGCCTTTTCCGGGAGTTTACGAAAATGTATTTTCATTATATTTTATGATTTTTTGACGATATTTGGCAAAAATTTAATCCTTTTTTGATTTATTGTTGAGTCGAGTGTTTATGTTATCCATTATTTTAATTATTAAAACAATATTTGATTTAATTTTGCGATCATTTTATGACTGAATGAGTTCCAAAATGTTATATTATTTTTGTCACAACTTTTGGCAAAAAAAAACTATTGATTAAAAATGTGTTCAAAATTTGGAAATATTTTTTATTTTAGGGCCAACTCAGGGCTGGAATTCGTGGTACAACTGGTATGACCCCAATAACTGGTGGTTCGGCTCCACGAGAACGGGCGCGCAATTCGGGTTCGCGCCTACACAACAGCAGGGCTCCAATTGGGGCCAATACGGCAATGGGTCCATACCTGGCGGGCCGGCCATCACATCATACGGGAGGCGCAGTCTATGGCAACCAAACAATGGGAGCAAAAAATGGAGGAAACAAACGCAGACCAACGGCTCAAAGAAGAGCTGCAAAACGTAAATTAAAGTCTAAAACTGGAGAAAATGACTCTAAACTTAATCGCAATCAACAATCAAATGAAAGTAGTGGTGCTTTGGGTTCGGGAGGCCACTGGTATGACGACCAGTTCGCCTCTAATCTCGACGATAGTTGGCCTAAAACCTAACCTATCGTTGAATTTATTAATTATTTCATTTATGTATACATTATATAAATATTTGACTAAATTTTGTTCAATTATTCGCTTAATTTGTTTTTATTTTGCTTTTTATTAATTGAAAAAAAATGATTACAATTATTATAATTATTATTATTTAGTCATTTGTAAGCATCACATAATTGTTTCATTTGTTTTCCCAAATCTATTGTCGTTCTGGTGTTGGACTAAATCTGGACTTAAATTAATTATTTTTGTTTCAATTAATACTTTATTATTGATTTTTTTCACTTCTTATTAGAGTTTCCTTTTTTCAGTTTATCTTTTATTCCAATGATTTATATATTTTTAGAAATTATAATATTTCTGATCGTATTTTGTTTTCCATTTAATTTCTATTTTAATATTAATTCAAAATATTATAAGAAATGAAATTTTTAACTAATTTTCGCTTTTTTTTGCTTTTTGTTCTAATTTTGTGGTTTTTTTACTCAAAAAATATCTTTTTTTTGTCATTTGGTTTAAAAATATATACATTTATTAACGATTATAATATTTATTATAATTATATTGAAATTGAAATTTTGTGAAATTCACGGCCAGAACGACAACCAATCCTTTGATTTTTAAGTCTAAGTTTTTTTTCTCTCATTTATATAATGTTTTCTGTTTTACAGTTGATTCTGTGTCTGTCCTCTCATTGAAATGAAAACTCAAAGGTTTATATATTTTTGTGCTTTGAATTTGACTGTGATTTACAAAAAAATGATAAAAGACATGGTTTTGAACACAACTCGAGAATATTTTTTCAAATGTCTTCCAATTTTTTTTAACTCTTTGACAATCGTTTTATTGTTACATAAATTACTAATTGAATAAAAGGTAAGTTTTCTTATCTATCAAATCGTATATCGAATAATTATTTTTGAATTTCTGTCTAATCTTTCAATAAATTCAATTGAATTAACAATTTTTTAGGGGTTAGTCCTCCGATCGTTATATCTTTTAAACTTTTCTCACTTTTTAATACTTTTTCTTTGGAATACCTTTCCTTCAATTCAATGAAATGATGTGCAATGGAGTGACTGAAGTACTTTTGGATAGAATTGATTTTAAACAATAGCTAATGAAAACGATTTAATCAGTTTCTTAGAAATTAAAATGTGTTAATAGTCTGGAAGTGATTCCGTCTGTGAAAACATTTCAAATTATTGTTATCTAATGCTTTAATTTTGTGTAACATTTAGTTAAGTGAGTCATTGAGTACTTCAATTTCATTCATATCACTAATTAATGTCATCAGAGGATTACATTCATAAGGCTTTCCCTTTAATACAAATGAGAATCGATTTGAATGACAGAACAAATTCTTATGAAATTCACTTTAAGGCAGGTCTGAGTCGATATTTTCATTAATTTTTCAGTTATTTAATATTCACCTGAAATTAATCCTTAACCAAATATTGTAATAGACCTTGCTCATATTCTTCAACTATCACAGACTTCTAATACACACTTATTTGAAGTAAAGCTAATAATCTTTTGACATAAGGATTAGGCAATCATTAGTGGCTTACAGGTGTCAGAAGAGCTATAGTTTTGTTTTTTCATATTTATTCAATCGATAAAAGTTTATCACATTTTGATCCAAAGATCTAAAGAATTAATTAGAATCAAAAAGACGCCAACTTTTCACTCAAAGTATTCAAAGATCTGATTCTCATTTCAAAGATATTTTCACATTATTTGACTCAAATTCATTCAATTCATTAAATTATTGATCAGAAGTTGTTTTAACTGTTAATGTATTGAATGGAAAATATTTCGGTTCCGAATTCAGCCAATGAACAGACGGCGGCTACTCTTCAATGGCTTAAAATGTATTTCTATGGCCGGTCCAGTGTCTCAATTTCCCGGTGCTCTATGTATTCAATGTACGGTACATTTTGTCAGAAAAATAATTTCCGACCCGTTTGTAAGGCAACGTTCGGCAAAGTATGACTCCTTTTAATTAATTCTCTTCATTGAAGACTATCTTCTTTTAAGTTAATTAGAATTCAGTTCCCATTCGTCACATCCAAGCGTTTGGGTGCGAGAGGACAGAGTAAATACCACGTAAGTAATGACCACGAAAACTTAGCAAGATTATTTCATCATATTTTACCTTAAATATCAATAGTATTACGGAATTGCACTCAAAGATAATTCTCAGCTCAAAAGTAATAGCGATTGTGATTATGACAAACCTTTGACCAGATTTTCACGAAATGCTCGACTTTTGAATCCCAATGATTACCATTCAATCATTCATTCAATGCTTTCAATCACCGAAACGCCGCAATCGACTCCACTTCAGGTCATTTTATTTCCATTTTTTGTTTATATTAACGAAAATTAGGCGAAGGAATAATTTTGCATGCTTATATTGCTTTGCGCATACCTTGATCAATTTGATTCTCATGTTTTAAAATCTAATCGATAGGACAGTAAATTGGTTTTCATAAACATATATAAGATTCACTGCCAATGTCTGGTCGACGCAGCGCTTGGACTCAATTACTCGCAAGTAATTCAATTAATATTCAAATTTGTTGTGAAATTTGTGACAAAAATTGTTGCAATTGTCTGACAGATGCGTCACTACATAATCCATTTTTGGCAACAACTCCCGAATCACGTTCTCATTGATTTGGATTCATTGAAATCTCTTGACTTAAATCTCTACTCAACTCTTGAGGACATATACTTGAGATTAGACTCGAGTTCGGATCAATTGCGACACTTGTGTGCCATCGCAACACTTAATCCCTTATGGCTTAAGAAAGCGCTCGAAAACTATAGCAATGAATCGGTCCGTCGCTTAAAATTAGAAGAATCCCTGAAATGGAAATATAGAGTGAAATCTCAGTTCCAAATGATTCAAATGACTAAAGTATTATCGATAAGTAGTACCTCTTTTCATATCGAAACTTATTTTTGTTTGTTTTTAAGGCATTAGACTTAACTCAAATCAATAGTTCAGTGAATACACTGAAAGAACTCGATTATCGCGAATTAGTTTTAATCAACGAATCAGTTCTTAAGTCATTTCTAACACTATTGGAGGAGATCAGCAAAAAGAGTCCGACTCTCCAAAACATTATCGAATCGTTTGATTTAATTATCAAAAAGTGGAACAAAGTCTACAGAAGGGAACTACTGCTGGGATTCTCTCATTTGCATTCATATGCCCTCAAAAAACTAACTCAAACACAATCGCAAAGATTTGGTGAGAATTTCATTTAAATCTCTAATTTACTGAACAAAACTTTACTCGAATACAGTTTCGTGTCATTTGTTTATGACTTTTGTTTGCGATTATTTGCTGGAAGTCTGTCGTAAGTAATCACTAATTGGTTTCGAATGTAATTTTAAATAAATAATAAAAACTTAAAAATTTTGCTCAAAAACTGTCATTTCATTTATTACTTGTTTTGTGTTTTCTATTAATAAAAAGATTAAAATTTAAAACAATTTTATTCTTAAAACTTAATCAATGAGTAATTAATTGCGACAATAAATACATCGAATTTTGATATCGAATCGAAAATTGATTTAAATGTGAGAACCGTTTAATTAGATTTTGTTGAGAATAATTTTTTCGGTGTCCGTCAAATGGGCCGCAAAGTCGTTAAGAAATGGCAGTCCTTTGAAGTCTCGCAAAACATTTCTCAAATACTCTTCTAAATCAAGTTTTCCGATCTCTTCGTTGAGGACATCCTCTTCATCGATGTCTCCCTCGCCGTCAGCCCAGACCTCATCAATGATTCCAACGCCGGTTGAGTCGAGTTTTTCCATTGACATACCGGCCCTTTGGTGGCCACTCGTGGAGTCGTCGTCGTCCTCGTCGTCACTGTTTTCTGTGAGAATATCTCTCTCTTCTTCAAAGTTCTTCATTTGAGCCAATAATAGCTTAAGTATTTTTACAGAACAGGGAACGTATGACCACTGCACCGGTTGGGACGCAGTCTTTGACCGGGTTTTGATTCCGGGAGAGTTCGACTCTGGGATTATTATATCTCCCGGAACTGTAATACGATTGAGATTAGGGTTGGAGTCATCTGATTGATGGACAACCGAATGCTCCAAAAGCTTACAAAGAGATAGAATCGAGACTTTGTTCTCATAGGAACCGTAGAACAGGTGCTGTCTATTCAACCAATTTATTAAAACGAATTCCAGCGCCGATTGTTTCCCATTCGGTGCCGGAAGTGATGACAAGAAATCAAGAATTGGCGGCAATTCGTAATATATTAAGTGAGCGAAGATCAGAATCAAACTCTCGACTACCGATAGGGTCTCACAACTGCTCAGTTTGACCACAACTGACCGCAACAGTCGATGAGTGTCCTCATGACTAATGAATTGATTGGCGCGGGTTATCACTATTGTTATCAGTCGACCCACAAATGCAGAACACGACTCATCCAAACGTGGATTCAATAAATGGTCGCAAACCTTAACAAACAAATAAATTAATTGTAAGTCAATTGAAGTCATATTCAATGAAAAACCTGTAAAACGAGAGAAATTCCGTTTTGGTTCGAAGACTCGATCTTCAGACCAAATATCTGTTCCACAGATTTGACGACATAAGAGCGGATACATTCGCCACCGTTTTGAAGGGTTGAGTTGTCAGTAGTGTTGAGAATACAAGAAACGAGTGCCGGAAAAGCTCTTTGAATGAGTGCATCCGAGAGCGGGAGCGGAGAGTTTCGGATTATTGTCGACAATATTTCTATAGAAGTCGGTTGTAAGGCATTGACGGTCTCTGTCCTCTGCGACGGCTCTAAAATTGATACCAGAGTAGGAATGAGGCGCTGCTCTAAAGGCAGAACACATCTCTCATTTTTGCTGAGCTCTGCGAACACGTCCTGAGCACAGGCTATGAGGTGAGGGTCTGACGAAAACTTAAGGAAAGTTGCGATCGCGAGCGGAGCCACTTTGCTCTCAATACTCGCCGTAAAGTCCTTATCGATTGATATCAAAATACAAATGGTTTCCAAAACTAATGATAAGACTTCACTACTATATCGAGTGCCGATTGCCAGCAATCCCTCAAACATTGGCCCCAAATATGGTTTAATGGAATCGGTTTTGTTCGACGACTTCATGTAATCACAGAAGACAAACGTCGCTCTCGCGGCCGCTATCCGTATGACCGGTGACTCTGTCCTCAAACCATTGGTTGTCATCTGAAGGAAAGTGTCCAAAGACTGACCGCTCATTATTTCAGCGAATCGGGAAGCGGTCCAAATGGTACGTCCCGTCAGAAAAGGGGAGATATCGGTCGGGTTTTGAAGAATGCCGTCTAATATCACTTTATATTCTTGAGACAAAAGAGAATCAATTTTAATCGTTTCGATAATTGTCGGCGCAATTGATCCCAACGCCAGAAGACAAGACTCTTGGATTTTCCAGGCGTTCGGTGTTTGGAGTGCTTTCGATTCGATGTAATGTCTGTTAATTGCGTTCAGAAAACAAGTCTTGAATTCATTTTGTATTTTGGATGACTTTTTGTGGTCAAACTCTTGAGCTATCGATAGAATCAAATCTAAGGCTGAGATCCGAACAGAATAGCAATACGTGTCCTCCTCTTCCTCTTCAACGAACTGATCCGGATTTTCGGTCCAAGAACTCGACTGTTCGTCAGTTATTTGCATATAAATCATAACGTAATACAAGAGTTCACTCATCACCGGTCGGACCAGTTTTCGGAATTTCGGGGATTCGATGACAACACTAACGAAATCGAAAATCGCGAAAATCAAAGACTCAAAGCCGAGGACTTCTCCGTCGGAGTCGACCACTTCCGCGTAGTTTTCGTGTTCGCCGTCGTATTCATATTCATTGACGTTAGCGATAGTCTTGACGTAAATGTTGGCCGCAGTGGTCATACTCTGCCAAACGGGCGCTAAGATGTCGGGCAACCACTTCTGCATTTGCTTTCGACAGTTCCTTAAGAGTATTGTCAATGAATTGATTATATCCTTTTTGATGCCGAGATCGACCTCATGACTGGAATCGGGTAAAACTAAAGCCTTGACCATAGCTTCGGTAAATTGAGCCAAAATCGGCTCCAAATACAAAGTGATGGCATTCTTCTGGTAATCACTCATTTGAGCGATTGTTTCAGCGATTGTTGTGAAGACCTGAACGGCTCGACCCCGAGTTCGGAGAGAGAAGTCTTGCGATGAGACAAATATCTGATACATCTTTGGTAGTAATAGAGGAGCGATGGATGGGATCTGATTGTCGGTCACCTCATGACTCAATTCGACGAACACTTTCATAGCGCTATGAATAGTACTTCCATTGCCTGAAGACAAATACTGTATTAGTATAGGACCTAATTGTGGCCACTCTTCGGGCCAGTCGTAGTGGGCTATCGTTGAGACCGCATAAGCCAGCGATGACTTCAACTTCTTGTCGTCAGAAGTGGTGCTTAGACTCGAATCGAGACATTTGAGTAAAAGATCTCTTATAACAGACTTGACATTTGGTGCCACCACAGGAGGAATGTGTTTATCACTGTTTGATGTCCAATGAGTTTCAATATATTGCTTAAGAAGTACTGCAGATAATTGTCTTATCGAAAGACTAATTGATTCGGTGACCGATATCTCAATCAAATGGAGTCCAAACTCTTGAGTAACCGAACGAATGGTTGATTCAAATATCATATAAATGAGGATCAGATATAAGACATACCTTCGTTAGTCTCCAACAGTTTGTATTGTTGTTCGGCATTATCTCTGATGTCTTTGTCTGATGAAAGAATGGCCAACAGATTCTCATAAAGAACTTCTTTTAATGTATTATTTGTCGACATATTTGGTCTGAAATGTAAACAAAGAGTTAATTCAATTAAATTCAATGCATTTCTCTTTACATTTGATTTTATTATTAATTAATTACTCGAAAAATGAATTACTTTTTAAACAAATCGATTCAATCGATAAAAGAGAAACACATTTAATGTTTTCAAATAAATAAACAAAAGTCTAATTGACTTCAATTGAAAGCTTAAAATCAATGATAAAAATATTTCATTAGAAAAAGTGATAGACTTTTAAACATTTGACTCAAAAGGTATAGGATTTCAAAAAAATAAAATACATTTAATTAAAATCATTAGTATTTAGACATTAAATGTCTTATCATTTAATGAAAATCAATGAAAAAAGTAAAGAAAAAAAAACGGGTCCGAAGAAGTCGGTTGGGCTGCGACCTAATGTCTATTCACGGGTGCGATCCCACTACTGCTCAACGCGGGAACTTTTGCCTGCTGCGTCTCCGCCCTGGGCCTGTCCGCTCCTCATTATTCAACCTGGAAATACAGGGCTCCCCCCGCACTCCCATATTGACGCAGAGCTTAGTGACGGACACCCGATCGACATAGAGATCATTAGGACTCAGAACCCCCAACGACTCTCCATCCACCGCTTTATGCCTTCCAGTCACTGGAATTACAGGAGTGCGCCACTACTCCCAGCGATAGACTTAACGCTTTAAACTCATACTAACTCCTAATACTTTCAAAGGCGGACTCAAACACATCACAACTCCAATCACTGTTTGGCTCCAATTCTTTCGTCATTTGATTACTTCACTCTTTTTTATGCTAACAATATATGACTTGAATGACATCTTTTGTCGCAAATTAAAGAATTAAATGTTTTAAAAGTTTTGTATTTAATTTAAATTCAAATAGTTTTACATTTTTAGTCATTTTATTTTAAATATGTTTTCATTTTTTTAAATTTTTTTTAAAAGTTTTAGAAATTATTTGATTAATGTTTTGACTCTTTTTTTATTAAATGAGTTTAAAATAATTTTTCTAAAAATATTTTTATCGTTCATTAAAAGAGAGAAAAATTATTTATTCATTGAAATCATTGAAACGTTATATGATTTGAGATATGATCTGGAAATCGGAATTCCTATCCATAGGAAGTGCTAAATGAGGGGAACTGACGGCTATGTCTTGTTTTGTAAATAAAATCCAGAATTTATTGTTTGACTCAATTGAAGACCTGTTCGTCAGTTCGCCTGCGCTCTGAACTCTGGAGAAGGCATTTGTCTGATGATTGGATCACTGGATGGTGTACTTGACATTGCCTTAACCCAAATAAACCTGACTTAACATCATTTAACTATCGGTTAATAAACTAAACTTTGAATTCGTGTAAACTTTTTACTAATATATTAATCAATTAATAACTATTTCATTGATTTTTAGTTCAAATGATTAATAAACTGTTTTTTGTGCCAAACTATTAAATGTGAAAAAAGTGAGGCATTTGTTGAGTAAATCAAATAATAAAAAAATTTGTTATGAATTGAATAAAACATTTGAAAATAAGTGCCAACGAAACTCATTTACATTTGATCTGATTATAATACAAATAACTTTAGACAACAATCAGTGCATTAAATCAATTGAAATATATTTGACTGAAAGGAGACATCTATTGAATACATTTTTATCACTTCTAATGTGGTTTTGATTTCAAATTTTGAAATTAATTTTGAAAACATTTTTTGCAGTCATTTGTTGCGATCATAAGTCGACTAAAATATAATAATGAGTTCCGATTTGAAGAGTTGGGGGTTTATATCGAAATCATTTCTGGCCGGAGGTATCGCTGGCATGACATCTAAGACAGCGGTGGCACCACTCGATCGGATCAAAATCCTATTACAAGTCCATAACAATCATTACAAAGAATATGGAGTTTTCAGTGGACTTCGAGCTATCATCAGAAAAGAAAAGTTTTTAAGTCTTTATAAAGGTTTGGATTAAGACTTCAATTATTGTTTCCTCCAATTAATTGACTGCTATTTTGATAATTAAAGGAAATGGCGCCCAAATGGTCAGAATATTTCCTTATGCGGCCGTTCAGTTCAGTTCGTTTGAGGTATACAAGAATGGTCTCTCACTCTTCTTCAATGAATCCCAATCGGGAAAAGTTAATCATGAGCTCAAATTCTTGGCCGGATCTATGGCTGGAGTGACCTCTGCTCTGATGACTTATCCGTTAGACTTAGTCAGAGCCCGTTTGGCGTCTCACGTGACCCATACGGTGGAGGGCATCAAATTCCCGACGACTATCGTCGGAACTCTGGTCTATGTCTTCCAAAATGAGGGCAAAATGGTTGGTCTCTATCGAGGAATCACTCCAACGGTGTTAGCGATGATACCTTACGGCGGATGTAATTTCTATATGTTTGAGAGACTTAAACACCTGTGCGTTCAGTATTTGCCAACTGTTTGTGGTTATGAAAAGGACGGCAAAACTATTCTGAATATTCCGAGTAAATTGTTTTGCGGAGGCATTGCCGGCGCTATCGGACAGACCATTGTTTACCCGTTGGATATCGCCCGGAGACGAATGCAACTCAGTATGACTTCCAATGAGACCAAGAAGTTCTCTGAAGGACTTCTCAAGACTCTGAAAATAACTTATCGAGATTATGGTGTCGTTCGCGGACTATACCGAGGAATGAGTATTAACTACATTCGAGCCGTTCCTATGGTTTCCGTTTCTTTCTGTACTTATGAAGTCATGAAACAGATGTTAGGACTCGAGACTGGAATCTGATTTTGTTTTTTGTTAATTCATTATAACTATAATTTTAATTATGTTTCAGACGTTTTATTAATATATAATTCATTTTCAGTTCATTTCAAAGTATTCACAGATTTTTATCCAATTGTTTGAAATCTCTTATAATTTAAAACCTTTTCTTCAATTGATTTTTGGTTTAAGTTTTCGACAAATGAATCGTCAATTTTATATAATTTTTATACAAATCCTTCGAATTATTCTAATTATTGTTAATTATTCTCAAATAAGGAAAAGATAATTGAATTTGAAAATTGATTTCAATTCTGTTTAGAGATAAAAATAATGGTTTTGATTGAATGGAATGTTATCTTCAGGTCAGACATACCGTCCTTCTAATCATATTTTATGAATCGATTATTAAATTTGTTATAAAATTGAAATAATTTATTTGAAATAAAAAATAAAATATAGTTTTGAGAGTAAATCAGTTTAAATAATAATTCAAATAATAACTTATTTAAGAGAATATAAATGAGATATAAATAAGTATTTAAAGTATTTTCATCAGAATATCGATCAATAGTTGGGAATCAGGTTTTCATTAATAAGTTGATTGCGTTTACAGACAACTGATTTGTGGACATTCATCTGCAATACGTTTTGATCACAATCTGAGTCACAATTACCGAAGTCTTCGATTTTCTTCTCGAATAATGAGTTTTCGTTAATGCACTGCAAATGTGACACTCTTTGGTCGCCACCTCTTATCTGAAGCCTCCAGTGTTTGGGAGCCTCGACTAACCACTTCATATTGCAGTCACAATAGAGAGGACAGGGACCCAATTGGATCATATTTCTAGTATCGCAGGCAAAGAAAGGGGCGAATATGTCTTCGTCTAAGTATTGAAATCTTTTAGAGCACATCATCTTATTTGAAAATAAGACTAATTCCACGGGTCTTAGAATGTGAGAGAGGGCTCCCCTTTCGAATGATTGACTGTTGAGGTTATTGGATCTTAAGTCGATTAGAAGAGGTTTTGATCCTTTTTGTCTGAAAGCAAACGCATGTCTTTCAATCATTTCAATGCTATTGTCAGACAAATCGATGAAATCCAAGTTTGGCACCGCATAGAAGGCATAGCTCTCGATTCGCTTCAATGTTTTACCTCTAATGGTCAGAGTTTTCAATCTGGTCTGACCTCCCGGTCCTGAGGACACTATAGATCGGAATGAATGTGCAGTAAGTGCTTCAAAGCCGGCATTTATGGCGATATGTCTGACATTCACGAGACTATTAACGGCAACAAAAGTGTCGCGAAATTCATCAGATTTTGAGTCAATGTTTGTCGAGAATATCAAAGACTGAACGAAGGGTCGGGTTTTCCCAAAAGCTTTTGGATGTATCGTTACCTTAAATTTGTTGCACTCATTGCAAGCCTGAAGATATATATTAGAGAAGGTGACCCCCGTAAAGGCATCCTCTGGTATCTCAGTGTAATTAGTCCACAAATGGTTATCGAGGTATAAGTTGTCAAAATGTCGGTTACAAAACGGCTCATTAGTGGCTATCCTCTGAAATATTTGCCTAAAATTTTGGGTTTAATAAAAATATTGGTTGAAAAATGAGCAAGTAGAAAGTGATTGAAACTAACTTGATGAAATACGGCTCTTTCTTATCGCAATGAATAGAATATGAATCTCTCATCGAAAGGAAATGGGATCCGACCGCAGATTTTTCAACTTTACAATAACAGGGCTTTATTGCAAAGTTATCCGGACAGTACATATTGTTAGTTATGTCCAAATATTTTAGATGAATGAGTCGACTGAAGGCATCGTTTTCATTGGGAACCCTATAGGCTTCCAAATGGGTATTCCATGCGTTAACGTATTCTATCTGAAGGTGAGTTCCGATGAAAGCGTTTGGATCCAAATATTTCAACTGAAAGGCGCCGTCGAAATAAATGTGACGGAAAGTGATGTTATGAAAGACAAACGCAGGCAATGACTTAATCGCTGTATTACTCAAATAAAATATCCCGAAGTGTCTCATATGTTGTGCCAAACTTGTGGCCAGTCTGAGAAAAATTGAAGATAAATCGATTTCTTCGTTTCCACCGCAAATAATGACAGTCATATCCAGTCGTTCGCATTTGCATGGATTCAAAAGCTCCGGATTAGGGCATCCATCACATAAATTGATTGAAAAATAGTATACACATAACCAGAAGGCAATCCATTTTAAAGCTGTTGTTTGAATAGAAAATTGCAAATTTGTTTTCATAAAACAATCATATTTTGTGAAGATTTATGTTTAAATCATTTAATACTTGCATTCAATCAAATCCATTGTATGAGAAAAGATTTTTCATCATTCAAACTAATGTTAGCACAGAATATGTGTTGTCTCTTCAGTCCTGTTCTTTAACTGTGAGACTCTTAACTTTGAATGTGTTTTAAGATTATATTTTAATGATTTAATGAAATAAAATGTATTTAAATATTATTATTGAATAAAGATTTTAATTAATTAAAGAATTCATTGAATGCGAAAATAATTGAATCTTAAGTTTATTGGCATTGAATGATAACTGAGTGAAACAAAGGATATGTTTTCTATGCCTTCAAGGATTAGTTGGAGTCTAGCGCTCAGTCTTTTCAGATTCAATTAAGATTTAATCGAATCCACATATTTTTAAATTCAAAACAATTTCTTTAGTTTTGAATAAATAAATATTAAAACATTCAAAGGATTCTGACATCAATTCATTGAAATTCAAATAAAGAGAAAGTTTCGACAAAATTATGAATTTTTTATTCAATTAGTCTTTTATTAAAATATAATTCATTGGTTTTGTTATCGAATTACTTTTGTTTTTATCTCAACTCAAGAGAATAGTTACGAGAAGTCCATTAAATAAAATGGCAATCAATGAGAGCCTATCATTATAGTCTCAGAAATAATTACCAAGAATTCATTTACATGTAATGTAGTCCAGCAACCATTTAATGGAAAATTTCAGAGAAATAGTGCCATAATAGTTTATTTTCAACAAGATTTTTACTAATTGAATTTGTATCACGTAATAGTTGATCTTGCTCATATATAATTGACAGATAGAGATCGTGTCGCAAACGATACAATGGAGAGAAAAAAAAATGTTATCTCATATTCACAATAATGTCATCGAATACTCAGAAGAATATCTCAATTGATATCTGATATGTTGTCCAACAAAATGATGTTAACTTAAGATTAAATTATTCACGTTTTCAATTTACACACGAAATACTGGCAATCATTGATCAATGACTTCCCATGTGCTACCATGCTCCTTTATTTGATCAGCAAACGTGTCAATCACTAATATGTACTTGATATCATGCGAATCAAAGTGAGCTTAACTTACACTATAGACGAACTTATACTTCTTACCATATACAGTATATAAGGACCATATATAGTATATCGTGCATGCTAACTTTTACATTTCAATTATATTCTCAATTATGAGATGAATAATTCAATTTAATTATTATTAGTTATACAACAAATAGCAAGGTCAATTTTACAGTCTTCCAATAGTAATTAATAAAGTTTTTTCTCGAAAAATCTATGAAATGAGTTGTTGTTTGAAAAATTTATTCGAATAATAATTTTTGATTCAATCAATAAATAAAATAACATTTCGTTAGTTTCGTTGACAACTATTTGATAAACTTTTAGAGATAAGAATGACTCCCAAAACATTCATTTTATGTGACATTTTGTTTTGAAATACTTTATTATATCGTCTTTTTTATTCAAATTTATAGTCTTTTCAATTGAATTTACCTAGATTAAATTTTAACTGAATGGATAGTTTACGTCGAACTCTCGGAGGGAATGAAGAGCTCAGTCATGAATCGGTAATTTATTTTATGATTATTATTATGTTTTTTGTTGAAATTTTCATAAATAATTGATATTTGAGACCATTCTTAAGATAATTACAATTGATTTGACAGAACGACTCATTCTTCCCATCTCTGAGTTGGTCGACAAGAATCCAGGGATTTGTCATTTGTTTTATATTAGGATTCGTTATGTCTATAATCGGTGGCGCGTGTATTGCATTACCAAAAGGGTTGATACTATTCACGCTTTTCTATACTTTGGGAAACCTTACATCATTAGCAAGGTGAACTCTTGTCAATATATATGCATTAAATTAGATAAAATTCATATAATATTCAAAAATACAACAAAATTCCTATATTTTATGCCTTTAAGACATTTCAAGTGAATAGCTCTCAGAGTTTGGAATGTTTTGGAATAAAAGCATTAATTTCAGTCAAATGACCAAATATTCTGTGAATTTTAGTGAAGACCTGTCGAGAAGTCAGACATAAAATGACAAATAAGTTGAAACTGCTTTCAGCTATTTTATGAGTGAATTCTGATTGAATAATATATTTGGTTTAATAATATTTAGTGTCATTTCTTTTTTGGTGTTATTTTCTAAATCCTAATAATATTACAGAACTTCTGAGAAATAATTAGAAAATTCTGAGAAATAATTAGAATATTCTGAGAAATTGTGTCTTTAATTTGCTTTATATACTGACTTATTGTTAAGAAAAGATTAATCACAAATTATATTGATTTTAGTACAATGTTTTTGATGGGACCGTTCAGACAAATCAAGAAAATGTTCGCCAAAACCCGAATATTTGCGACAATAGCCGTATTTCTCTTTATGATTCTGACACTTATGGCAGGACTTTGGTGGAGAAAAGTAGGTTTGGCTATCGTTCTCTGTATTTGTCAGTTCTTGGCCTTTACGTGGTATGCCTTGTCGTACATCCCTTTCGCCAGAGATATCGCCAAAAAGTCTCTCACGAGTTGTATCTAAAGACAATCAATTATAAACTTTAATAATAAGCTATTGTTGGCCAATCATTTTTCAACCTTGCTTATTCATCTTATCAAAGCCAATATATATATTTTTTTATCAAATGATTCTAATTTAATAATAATTTATTGTTAATTAATTATTTTTCGCTCATTTTATTGATGTATTGGAAAAATAAATTTCATTTAAATTAACTGTCGGTAAACATGAAAAATGTAAAATAAGCTTGCTCATTTGTTAAGACCTTGAGTGCCGTATTTTGTAAACAAATATGTGTTTTCTATCCTTTCTTTTGCTTCTTATAATAATTGTCATTATATGTCATTAGTTGACGAAATTCTTGATCTAAAAAATTGATTATTTTTTGGTATTTTCTGAAAATTCAAAACATTTTTATATGTTATGCAAAAAATAATTTAATTGCAAATAATATAACGTAAGAATAACCAAGGATGAATATGGAAGTATACACTGAAATATTGATTCAACAGAGTTTTGTGACAACAGTGTTAACATCCAATACTGATGAAAGTGTTGCGCATGGAATGCATCCAAGAGTTGCCGATATCTCCAGAATATGTTTCCAATTGTTTGGGATTTGTGTAACACTTCGTGAGTTTACTTTGAGAGCAAACCTTTGTTTTAAACTTTCGATTGCTTCCAATTGTCAGTCAATTTTGATTTGAAAGTAAATAAATTTCAAATATAAATAAGAATTTAAAATTTTGTTCAGAATTGCGATTCCTTTTAACAGAGTTTCAGTAAAAAATTGTTCGTAAGTCTAAACATCATATTATAGGTGAGTTATATCTAAAGTTTTTTCATTAATATAAATAATTTCAAATAAAGTTCAATTGTTTTTGAACAACATTTATCTGGTTTAATATTTTAATGAAATTCTTAGCTTTAAGGTTACCTAGGTTTAAATCATTGATATGATTGACTCCGACTATCAATTGTTTTGTTTGAATACTAATTTCAAATGATATTATTATTTCAGTTAATCCTAAAATAGTTAAACTTGTTTTTGAAAATGGATTTATGATTTGCTTTCAAATTATTTGATAGACATTTGACTAAAAATAATACTTTAATTAAAAAGTATTAAATTACTTGTTTTTCATCTGCTTTTGCCAGAAAAGTGTCTGAAAGTGGTATTAAATAGTTTTAAAATTAATTTTGAATCAAATGAAAGGGATTATCATTTGATCCTTTAATTCATTTTCGTTTCCGTGTCTCTCGAAAGGCCACGAATTTAATTGTAAAGCATTTCTCTTATGTTATTCAATCAGAGAATAGGATTTGTTTTGTTTCTGTTCTCTCTATTGCTTTGATTTTCTTTTATCAGTTGTTTGGTGTCAGACAATCACTGACACAATCATTGGTTACTTTTGTAATAAGAAGTAAACCAAAAACAAAAAGTGACTAAAAGTAAAAAACAAACTTGCTCATTTCAGCAAGGACATGATTAATTGAAAATTCAATAAAACTCACTTAAAAGGAGTATTATGTTGTTTACAGTTAAAAATTGCGCAAGAATATTCTAATAGCAATCTAGTATATTCTAACAAAAATTAAGATTGACTGCCAAGAGTTTCTTTCATTGATTCTTTAGCGAATTAACTCAAGATATAACTGTAAAAGACAACTGATCTTGTCACAAACAATTTTTATATCTCCAGTGAACTGTAATTGATGTGAGAGTTCTCCGAAATATTGTGATCAGAGTCTCATCCAGAGACCCCCCAATCAGTTATACGCCCTTTAATTAGTCATTTGTCTATCAATTGTCACTTAAAGTCAGGATTTGACTCTTATTACAATTGAATTCACTCTGAGATTCATTTAGAAAAAAAACAAAAGTCATTAGAAATAGGATTCAAAGGCAAACACCTCTGCAATTGAATTTGATTGCAATTCAATCCCTTTTGTAAATATTTTTAAAAAATAATGTCAATTCAAGCGACAGCTAAAATCATAGGATAGAAGTTCCAGGAATATAAAACAATTGAAGAATTATGTGAACAAATCTAATGAATAAATTCAAAAAAAGGATTAGAGATTATTTGGTAATCCATTGATATAATTATGAAATCAATTTTACAGTTAATATAACGCAAACTATTTTTAGTATTTAAAACCACTTTTTACTTATTTTTTGAAATTTTTGTTACAAAATATATTTATTATTAAAATTAATTATTGACTGAATTTTTTGACACAACATCAAAATTAATGAGACATTCGCTGCAAATACTAATTGAATGAATTATTTGTTTTGAAAATCAAAATAATATTATGTTTTGATTGGAAAGAGTTACAAATTGAGTCAGGATTTTAATAAATCCTTTTTATTGTTTTTCACGAATTCTCTCCAAATATTAAAAACTTTGTAAACGACTAAAACAAATAAAAGAAATACTGTTTATCGCAAACAATACAATTGATTAACTTTTTTAGAGTCAAAAATGACCCAAAACCGGGTCATCTCATAAATTTTAAAAAGATGGAAGAAATTGTATGTCATTTACAGTGATTTCATTCGGAACTTGAATTGACTTAACTCAATAAAATAAATATAAAATAACATTAATTAAGGGCTCAAATTGTATTTTATAGAAAACAGAAAACAGTCACGAATTGGTTATTCTTGAAAAATTCAATGTGCCCTTGGTGCATTGTATAACTAATTGACTTATTTCACTTGACTCGAGTTTTTGATGAAAATTCGTTTACTTTTCAATGGATAAGATTTTACCGCTATTTCATCGATTCCTTTGAAAGAAAATCAGATAAAACTTAAGATAAAATTTTCTTAACTTTGGATCTATTGGTCAAATAATTCTAAGAAAAGACGTCTTTAAAATGTTTTTACGAAAGAATATTAACTTGATCAAATAAAAATACAAAAAATATCTCTTTTGAATCAATAAATAAATATTATATTTATCTAAAAAATAACAAATATTTAAAAAAAATCAATAAATCGATCCGTAGATCAATAGATCAATTTATTTGTGAATTAATTTTGAAAACTTTAAGTCAAAGGCAATTATTTAATGGAAACCTTATTATGAAATCCATTTCTTTGTGAGCCTTAAGCTTACCCTCATTTAAGATAAAACCAAAGTTTTTGAAATTTTATTCAGTGTTTGAAGAAAAACAAAAGAAGAGTTGAGACAAAAAAACTGACAAAAATATATTTTGAAGACTTTTGTATTCGTTATTTCCATTCAATACTTTTGTTTCAATTCAGTGAACCATTGCTTTCAGTATTATTCGCATTAAATTACAATTACTGTCATTTGTTTTGCTTCTCAAATAATCAATTATATAATTAATATTTTGATTTACATTCAATTAATTGTTTGTTATACTAACAGAAAACTAATTTTTTTGAAAACTTTTATTCAATTTCAGTACAAAATAATTGAATGAATTTGAAAATCATTTCCAAACAGTTTAGAATCAATACGAGGAAGTGTTAAGAGGTGGGAGTCTTTAGGGGAAGACACTATTGATTCTAAACGATTTTTGCTTTGAACAGTTTATTTTGAAATATTTACGATAAATGGAATCAATGTATAAATAAAATTCAATCAAAAAGCGTTTGAATGTAAAACATTTGTCGACACAAACTTTAAATTAAATTGACTTTTCGTTAGCAAACATTTGAATGAATTTATAAAAATGTTTTCAAAATCGAGAATAATAGAGATTCCTATGAAAAGAATTCAACTTTAATCCACTCAACACTACCAGTGCTTAACATATAAGTGATGTCCGAATAAGTCGAGTGTGAAATAAGAAATAGGATTTATTTCAAATCTTTGGTCCTTTAAATCTAAATATTGATTTGTATGCATGGTCAATTTTGGGATATTCAACTTAATAGACTCTTTCTTGATATTATTACCCAAAAAAGGACAAATAAAGAAATATGACCAAGATATCTTTATCAGTAAATATTTTTTTTAATACCTAATAATGAAATAAAAGTATTAATATCTGAAACGGTTTTGACATAAATAAAGATTAAAAATGTGAACCAATTCGTGAAAATGTTATAAAAGTCTATTATTTTCTCTATTTTAATACCCAAACGAAAAATATGAGTCAAAGAAATTGTGACAAAAGACATGTTTTGAAAGGAATGCCTAAAACTATTGTTAAAAGATTTTCAGCATTAGATATAAGACTTGATATCAGAATAAGTTATTTGAAAAACAAAATTTTATCGATTGAAGTGTAGCTATGAGTCTAACGTAAGGCCTAAGAATACTTCAAAAAAAAACAATTAATAAAGCTTTGATCTATCTTGCTAGAATCCCTTCCAGAGAATTATTGAAAATGTTGAGCAAAACTAATAATTAAATTATATTTCAATCATTTTTTTCTTTGTTTTGTAAATTATAATTAAGTGATTGGATATAAACAAAAGTATTAAAAAATGAACATGTCAATTTTTGATGTATTAATAACATCCACATCCTTTAAACTTGCTAGATCAAATTTTGTTAAAGCAGGACTCACTTTAGAACTCTTGAAACATGTTTTTAAACATTTTAGTTGACATTGTTTTCAAATATAATGTTGTCTTTTGAGCTAAAATTGAAAGCTTTAATCGTTTTAATGACTGAAGAAAAGCAAACAAAAAGACATTAAATTCAAAAAATATCTGAAAAAACATTTTATTTTTTTTATAAAAACAAATAATGAAAATGTAATGAAAATGCAAATAAGATTTCCCGAAACTATACCTAGAAATAGACTTTTGTTTTAATTTGATAGTTACACCTTGCTATTTTGAGTGACACAACAAAAATTGCTGCAACTCTTTATGGTGTTCTTAGCACTCTTGCTTAATCCTTAAAATCTATAATAGTTTTTGCTCTGAATTATTGCGTAATTAACACTTAAATCGCATCAAATGTATTGAATTTGTGATATTCAGTAAATAGATTAAATCAAATCGATTAACATATGACTTATTAACGAAAAATTGATGAAAAATTGGATTTACCTTCAATTTCTTCCAATGGAAAGTTAACTCATGGAGAAGGCCCTGAGCTCTCATAAGTATAATTCAAAAGATTAACTTGATAAGTGGAGAAATTTCTGGAATTAATTTAAAATAATTTTTAACTTAGTAACTTAGCGAAAGTTCAATGGTATCTTGATCATTTAAATATTTATTATTTGATGTAAACGATAAAATTTTTATTCAATTCGAACTGTTTGAGGTAATGATGCTTGATGATCATTGATAAATATCAAGTTCAATATTATATCCTAACTTTTCTCATTCGTAAGATATTGATTGGATTTTGAGGTGAATCCAAACAATTCGCAATTGATTTGAAACATGTGTTACGTCTCTAATGAATAGTTGGGTAATACCAGAGATATGTCTGAAACGAAACGATTAAAGTATTGGATTCGTAACAAAAGTTTGCGATTAAAGACATATTTTTGTTACTCTATTTGACATTAGAGTCGTTATAAGCTTTCATTAATTTCTCGACAAATGAATCAAAACATGATTTTTATGTGAAATACAAGAGTCAGACAAAAGTCAATACTTTTGTTAGAATTGAAGGGAAATTGGAGACTATTGGAGACTATTATATAATATCGTTATATAAATCGAATCGATATCTGCTCCAGCAATGCATAAAAATGATTGAAAACAAACCTTGCTCATTCCAAATTAATTTTGAATTTAGAATAGATAACCAAAAATGAATGAGACATTACTGGAGACGAATAGCAACAACGGTTCAAACATCGGGTCGAATAGGATTTTCATGACAAACCCCTATGAGATGTTGGATCCCTCTGCCATTAACCCAGGTAATGGTCAAATGATATATTCATATTTATTGAATTCAATGATTTTTATCAGCATTTGTGCCAATAATCGTTACCCACGCCATCACATTTCTGGTGGGAATAACGGGCAACATATTGGTGATAGTCATGTGGTCTTTGAGAGGGAAGTTTCGGTCCCCGACCGCTCTTTTTCTGGTGAGCTTAGCGGCGGCTGATCTGCTCTTACTCTTAGTCTTCGTTCCGTTGGAAACGTTGGAGTATTTTGTGATCAGTTGGGATACCGGCGGAAACATCTGTAAAATGAGTTCTTATGTGGAAATGCTCTCAGGAATGGCTACTGTCCTCAACTTAGTGGCTGTTAGTATCGAAAGGTAACAGAATTTCTTTACTATTTTGTAATCCGTATCAAAAGTTTTTAAAAATTTTATTAAGTATTTCATATATTTTGCATTATTTCGGAAATTTTATTTATCGACTGAAAATAATTTAGTTATTTTTATCAATTTTTGTCAATAGACCAAGATAATTTTAATAACAGATTTATATTATATTTTTATTTCCAAAAAAATTTAAATATTTTTCAATTATTCTTTTAAACAGATTTTTAGTGATAGTGTATCCCATAAGAGCCCGTTCCTGGTGTACAATGAGCTCAACAAGAAAAGGCCTGTTCCTTGTGTGGGGTTTGGCCATTCTGTTGGCAACGCCTGTCCTCTTAACAAAAGTAAATACAATTGAAGTGTAAATAAAAAAAAATAAAAAAATATAAAATCATTTTTAGAGCATATATTCGATGACTTATTACAATAACTCGACTTCACTCACAGCTTATTATTGTTGGGATTCTGACGACGATTTGGCCTTTTCTGTAGCCGTTTATCAACTGATGGTTATGTTTGTAATGCCGGCCCTCTTTATGGTCGTCTGCTATTTCCTCGTAATGCAAGAGCTCTGGAATAGCAATAAATCGGTTAATTCGATGACAAACAGCGAATCCGTCAAAAATAAGTCAATTTTATGAGTCAATTGAATTAAGGGATAATCATAACATAACGTTAGCTTAACTTGGACATTTGATAGGATAAGATGCAGGGATGTAGAGCAAACGCTTTGAGAATATATAGAGATTTGATCCACATATCCCTGACCTTAATTGTTATAAATTAATTGAAATATATTTCCTATTAAATTAAGCCCAACCCGTGTTAATAAGGAACGGATGGAATGTCTTATTTGTTGGCCGTCTCTTAAACATCAAAAACATGATTCGGTTGAAACCGAAAGGGTTTATATTTCCCACTCAAACGCTTCTGACATAACCAGAGGTCGAAAACAGGTCTGAATTGAAAATAAATTAATTAAAACTTTTGAATTGATATGACTTCAAATTGTAAGAGACATTCAGAGCTGTCAATCAAAAAGAAAATTTGTTTAAATTATTTGAATAACAAATGAAAATATTTATTCGTTTATAAAATGTTTTAGTTTTAAACAAAAAAACTTTTAAGCGATAAGTCATTTGAATCCGAATTAGAATTTAAATTATTTGGAGATAAAGGAGTTGTTATTCAAATGTATTGAGTTATCGCTATTTTATTCAAAAGAATTCAAATTTTAATTGAAGTCAAAACTGGTTCACAGAAAATGACAAAAAAATTATTTGAAATTTTAATCCAATTTTTAATTAAAAATTATGAATAGGTGATCAAAATGCTGGTTCTGGTGGTCATACTGTTCCTGTTGTGTTGGGGCCCTCGACTGGTAATGAATGTTCTGATAAAGTTTGGACTCCAGAGCTTTTCACAGCTCACATACAACGCAAGAATCGGTTGCTATTTGTTATCATTCATTCATTCGGCTCTTAATCCATTTGTTTACGGGTTTATGTCCTCTAATTTTCGGCGAATGATATGTCGGTGTTGTCGCAAAAGAGCCAATCGTTTTGCAAATAACTCCGAAACGATTCAATTCAGTCATAAAAACACATTAAATAATAATTCGTCGCGAAATGCAAACTCTTTGGTATAAAATCATTGAATTCATTCAATTCTCTGTATATTTTGTGAATAATTGTATCGTTTTGTGAAATAACTTTTTTTTGTCTCTTAAAGCGATTAAATTGATATTTTTTTCTGTCATTCAATCCGTTTATAATTAATGAGATTTTAAAAGAAAAAAATTAATCTTTTGTTTGCCTTTTATTCTTGAATTTTATTATTAAATTCTTGAAAAATGACTCAAAAATCAATATTTTTTAGATATTCATTAGAAATTGATTTATCAAAGAATAATTTCAAATTGACCTTTTTTATTTGAAACAAAACTCAAAGACTAAGGAAAGACGTCGAGTAATGTCACTCTCATCTCATTCTCTTCTTATTTTATTGATTTAATTAGAAATTAATTAGACATCAGATAAAAGTTGAGTGAAAACAGTAAATAATTACGATTTATGTGAAACGCTTGTGTCTGTCCATAAACTAATTGGATCGACATCTCATGGGAAATGAATTTCAGATGAAAAGAAAAAATTGAATCAATGGTTGAAATAAATGACTTCTGATATAAAACATGAATTAATTGATCGGTTTAAATGTTTTAACAAAACCAGTTAATTGAACCCTTGGACAGAAAGTTGTGGATTTCTAAAAATGTCGAATTGAATCAAACAAACAGTTATTTAATAAATTCTTTAAAAAATCTATAATTTCTCTCAAATCAATAGAGAGTTGTATTGATATTATTTTATAAGACTATCGAATAAATAGATGTTTTTGTAATCAAACGAAATTCAATTCACGAAATGTAATAAACGATAACTTTTGTCAATTCAGTTGATTTTCTTCGTGTATTTTATCCAGAATTTGGGAATCCGACAATAATTTTGAACAAATGGTGATCAAAAAAATCCAAGAGTTATATAACAGTTTAGATTTCAAGGATTTATTGATAATTTATATCAATTG
>JAQIXV010000481.1:0-33388 GCA_034700625.1 Tectocepheus velatus | reverse complement strand
ATATATGTGAACTTTTATTCAATATCTATACATGCTCAGTTTGTGTATGAAATAATGTCGAAAAGTTAGAAAGAAAGGACAGAAAGAAGTCCCAAGTCTGCATTAATGCATAGATTGCATTATTCATATGATTTCAGGTGTGGACCCTCTCCTCCGTCTTTCCATTTGGAAACATTTGGAGCATTTGTCACACAACTGTAATATAACTATAATAATAACCACACATTATATAGAGGAGGCGGGCGGTGCCTCTCGTATAGGTTTCATGAGGAACGGCCACATCCTCTGCGAAGAGAGTCCACAGTATCTGTTGAAGAAACACAACACAACATCACTGGAAGAGGTCTTCCTTCAGATTTGTTACAACATTGACAGCAAGAAACCGATTAAAGACAAAACAAATGGTTTTAATACTAATTGTGTTAATAATTCTGATAAACAATTCATAAGTAATTCAAACGAAAGTAATGAAAAAAGTTTTGAACAAATCAACGAAAAGTCAGCAAAAGATGAAAACAATATATTTAATAATATTATGAATACTAATTTGTCGAACACTGTGTCCAATGAGGAGAGGGACTCGGATGTGCTCGAACTGAGCCCTTACTTCATTTTTTACAAATATTGGGCACTATTTTTCAAAAATTGGATAAAACTTAGAGGAAACATGACTCTCGTATTTTGGGTCCTCTTATTGCCAACGGTTGAGATATCGCTCTTCCTTATGGTGACGGGTCCTCCACACGGACTAAGGATTTCTGTGGTTAATAAAGAGCATCAGAAAGACTTTTCGCAACAGATTCTCAATCTATTGGACAGTCATTCTATAGAACAATTACCATACGATAGCCTACAGACTGCAATTCGATCGGTAGAGTCCGGCCACACAACAGCTGTCCTATCGTTTGCGTCTAACTTTACCGACGCTCTGATCGATAGACTGGAGAATAAGTTTTTGGACGACTCCTCGAATGACAGTTTCAGTGACAGCGCCGGCACTGTTGGTGTTTACGCCGATATGTCCAACATTATGATGGGTCCGCAAATTGTCGAACATCTCCGCAAAACTGTTATTGAATTCCTTCAGAACTACTTCCGATCTATTAATGAAAACCCAAGAATAGCGGAAATACCACTCATTTCTGAATACATTTACGGCCGGTTTGACCCAACATTTGCTGAATACGCTCTCCCGGGCCTCATGTCATTCATCATGTTTTACGCACCGCTCAAACTTTGCACGTTTTCAATGCTTAAGGAACGGGAAGAGGGGATACTCGAGCGGAGTCTCGTTGCGGGCGTTAATATCGCCGATTATCTTATTTCTCATATTTTATTACAATTTATTTCACTTCTGATCCAAATAATGGTCTATTGCTTCACAATATTCTTCTTATGGAATCTGGAGGTCAGGGGAAGTGTACTCTTGTTTATGGTACAGATTCTGTTCCACGGCTTCTGCAGCATATCATTTGGGGTTTTGATATCATCGCTCGTCAGCTGTGAGTCTGCGGCGATGGTCATCAGAGTGGGGGTACTTTTGCCCTCATTCTTCTTTAGTGGCATTATATGGCCGGTCGAGTCTTACGGCCCTTTCCTCCAGACCTTGACTCTCATCTCCCCGTTGACTCTTCCTGCGGAGGCCTTCCGTTCTATTATGCACAGGGGGTGGGGTTTAGAACACTTTTCCGTATGGATTGCAATCTTTTCCAATTGTATTCATTCAGTAATTTATTTAACGATTGCTGTCTTCGCCTCAAAAGTCAAAATTATGGCATAAAATGTTTTTTTGTCATAAAAATTATTTTTAATTGTCATATATTTTTGTCTTAAGATTTTTGTCCTCTTTTTACTCATTAATCAAAATAACATTAATTTTGTGGAAAATTGTTTTTATAATTAGTTTTTTCTGTAATTATTTTTTATGTGTTTTTTAAACTTTTCTCATATTTAGAGAAAAAATATTTGTTTTATTTCAAATTGGATTCAAATTATATTAAATTAAGAAAATTAATGCCATCAATAAAATTATATAAAAATGTCCAAGCTATATTCAAACTCAACTTTTAAAACCCTGGTATACAAATACCTTGATCCTTTTTCAGTTTTAATAATCATGGTAGTAATTCGTAAGAGTTTATAATTTGTAGTTTCATTGTAAATTACCTATTTGATTGGCTTTAACAGGGTGTTTACCGAATAATCTTGGCAATAATCTTGGCACAAAAGATTGTTGGACCAAATTAATTAAGAAGACGTTACTTATGAACGAAGGAGTGACCGATCGATAGTATCGTTAATCGATTTGAACGCAAACTTTTCCCAAACAAAACAAAAACTATTTTTTGAAAACATTTCCGTAAATTCAAACTCTATTTGAGTGTCAAATGAAAAGTTGTTTTAATTAAAACTCTTTTCAGTCAATTATTTTTTGCGTTAATTGACAGACAATTAGGGGTCTGACGGAAGCCATGGAAACGGCAAAAGACGAGGAGATAATGATTTTGAAGCAAAGAGTACGGGAACTGATCCGAGAGAACTCAGAGATGAAGGAATTGATCCTATTTTTGGACGACGAGAGGAATTACGCCAAACAATTCGTTAAAGACTTTAATAATAAACAATTAAAAAATTGGAATAATATGAAGACTAAACTCAATCTACTCGAACAAAAACAATTTGAGTTGATCAGGGAGAATTACTCACTCAAACAGGTCAGTCAAACCATTCTCTATATATTCCACCTTGCCTATTACTTTGACACTTTGATTAATCAATTAGTAAGACCTTGAGCTTTATTTTTCGTTTAGTTTTTATCGATTAAAACGTTTTTATTTAATTATAATTTTTGTTTTGAAAAAATGTCAGTTACTCAACATTTTTACAATTTTGCCGGTTATTTGTGCTAGATCAGTTTATTTATATTAATTAAAAATTGGCTTGAGATAATTAGCTTGCTAACTTTGTTTGTAGTAATGAAAAATTTTTAAAAAGGTGAAAAGATGTTAAAAAGAACCTAGGTTCCACCGAGACTCGAACTCGGATCGCTGGATTCAGAGTCCAGAGTGCTGACCATTACACCATGGAACCAGTTAGCTGTAGTGGCACTTAACTATAATTATCAAATTAGCAAGCTCTTCTACTTACTCAAACTCTCAATTTATTTGATTTTATTCTGGAATTTCGATTAATTCTTAAATTAATTTTTGAAACCAACTCTTTATCGTTATTTTCAAACAGTTATGCGTTTTATTGGACACAAACTCTAATCCAAACGCTATTCTGATGGCACCGAACGGTTCCAGTGGTCGGCCCTCAACCACATCCTTCTGTCAATACATATCATATTTGGAGAACGAACTGAGACAGAGAGGGGTTGACATAACTCGACCCAAACACGTGTCGGACGCGCTTCGGGTGAACGCAATCCGTGAGTCGATGACAGACTCCGGCGACGAAAAGTCAATAATCGATTCCCTGAGCGAAACGGCGATCAAGTCTTTGATGAATAGATAGCAAACAAATAATTTATTTTCTTTTTAGTCTTTATATTAATTTAAATCAATTTCTATTGAATTTTGTTTGGGTTCTTGTGTTTGACTGTATCTCTGTATGCCTTTCCCCCTCTATCTGTGTTATTGATCTGATGGCTGTCCTCTTGAGTCTACTTAAAGCACATTCCGATTGAATCGAATTCCAATTACTTAATAACTATTCCAATGAAATGATAACTGAATTGAATATAGTTTTAATCACTTTTGTTATCATTTGTTTTGAATTTTTGTTTTATTTTTGAAAATATTTTTACAGTTATTTAAATTTTTGATAAGTTTTTGAAGAATTTCTTTCAATTCAATTATTTTTTGCCATATTTTGAGACAAATTTCGCTGAAATTCTTATTTTTTAATCACTTTTTTTAATCCATTTGAACCGGTTTTGTGTGAATCAAGTTTTACTGTTCACTAATCGAATGTAATTCACTTGAAATTCACCTTTCGTTGAGTTGATAGGGAGTTATCACTTGAGTCAATATTAAAATCTTACCCAAGAAAGTACCTTGGTTATGCCATACCTTGGTTATGCCATTTGTGAAACCTTGGTTATTCTTTCAAATTTCGAAAACATATGGGTTTTAGTAATTAATTAAATTTAATGCTTAAGCGAAACGACGTCTCAAAATGTGTTATCGTTTTTGTAAATCAAATGAGTTTTGAAAATGTTTTTTATGCCTTGAATTGCAAATTGAGAGCCACCGGTGCTTCTCATATAACAGGTTCTATGGTGTAATGGTCAGCACTCTGGACTTTGAATCCAGCGATCCGAGTTCGAGTCTCGGTAGAACCTAGCTAACTTTTGCCAATTTTTCAGTGCCTTTATCAATTGACTAAGATCATTCCAATTAATTTAAAGTGATTTTTCACTATTTTTTATAAACTTTTTGCATATGTTTTGGATTATATTTTGTGAGTCATTCGTATGTCTATTGAATAAAAACTTTTTTATTTAAATCGGTTTTAAATCTAAATTTCATTTTCGGTTTCAGACATTTGTTATCAATAATTGTTTATAACTTATTATTAAGTATTAAATAAAAATCAATTTTAAATTAAAAGTCATTTCCTTATCCATCGAAAAATCTTTTGGAAATAAGACTAAAATTTTCGATTTTAACGAAACCTTTTTAATCGTTAAAATCTATTGATATTACTATTTTCAGATCAAAAATATCTTATTTTTGGGACTTTTTAGTAATGAATACATTTGTAAAATTGCAAGATTAACCAAAATTCTTATATTATAATTGATTTTAATTTCAAGCGATGAGTCAACTGATGAGTGAAAATTAAGCGTAAAATTTCATTTAATTTGATTTTTTATAAACTTTACAGTAATTTGTCTTTTGTTTGTTTGAAACCAAAATAATGCAATTTTTAAAAGTTTATAAAAATATTTATTAAATTCTTTAAAAACTGTTTTCATTTAAAATCCTAAGCAATCCTTTCGTAGAACAGAATATAAGCGTTAGATTTGAGGACAGAGTTGAGTGAAGAGGCGGAGACAGAGGTGTCGCTCATATGAAACCATTTGCCCGAATCGGTTGCCGAACAGCTATACTCTTCCTCTTCTGGCGGCACGTCTTCTACTTTGATGTCATCGATAGAAGTGTTGCCGTTTGTGTGAAATCCGTTTGCCGTCGGATAATAGCCGTTTGTCAGACCATTTGTGTGAGAGTTATCACTATTTTCACTGAAAAATTTGTTTTCAATCATTTTGAGCACATTTTCGACTTTTGGCAAAAACGGTTCTAAAACTGCGAATCTCTTTATCTGATTCTTGAGGTTAGGCCTGAATTTGACGTAAGCGGTGTAGTGGCCGCTCCTCAGCGAACCCGAGTGTTCCACAACACCGAAGAGACCATATATGAGAGCTGTGGCCGCCGATGACTGACCAGTGATTGGCTGCAAATAGTTATACATTTTGCTGACAAATGGCGACAAATCGAAAGCCAACGGAAATGAGACAAAAGTTGAGATCTTTTTCAAACTTATTGAACGTCGATATCCTTCTGCTTCAAAACGTTTGAGATGAAGGGTCAGCACAGGGGGTGGCAGTGCTATCAATGCTCTTTTCGATGCGTTAGTGAACTGTTTGTCTTTATTCGAAGCCAGGCTTTTGGTACAGACTTCGCAAAAGTATTGATTACTGCCTGAGAGGGTCTCGACTGTTGTGAAGTTGGATAACAAACGCATTAAATCAAATTTGGGAAGACTTTGCCCATTGTTTTCACTGATAGTCTGTAAACACAAATTAGTTATTCGTTTAATTGACTCAGAATTCGGGTCGAAATCAATGGAAGCGTTCGATGGATCGGTTGTCGACTGTTTTATCTCCAGTTTCTCTCTATCGCTGATACTCGACATCAGGAGTTCTGCCTCGCATTCAATCGATGACTGGAATTCCAGGTCTTGTGCTTTACATTCGTCGCAGTCGTCGTCAATGGCATCCGTTTGCAAATCCCTTACCGTTGGCGGCAATTGGGGTCCGAAAACAGGTGTCACGTCATTGAGAGGCCAGCCCTCATCGTTCCATCCGTCGTCATAATCGTTATTTTCGTTGTCTTTATTATCTCTGTTTTGGTTATTGTCGTAAAGCATATCAATATATGAGAGGATGTCTTCGTCGTCACCGCCATTGCACTCATTGCTCGGCTTTTGGCTGACATCCCATTCGTTGTTATCTGTTTTGAGAACTAATTTGTCGCCGAAATCACTGAGAAGTGGTTCAATGTCTAAGTCTTCTTCTGTTGTCTCCATCTGTTGACTCCAATCATTGTTTCTATTGACCCAATCAGTGGTCCAGTCCTTGGAAGCTGTCGGACAAATCACATCTGGATTACTGTCACTATTGTTGTGCTCATCAGACAAGTCTTTATTATCTTCTTCTTCTAGTTTTGCGCCATTCATACCATTGTTCTCATCGTTATTCCAAACTCCGATTTCTGGCCAAACCTTTTTACCCGAAATATTATCTGTTTTATCGGTTTCGTCGGTTTTATCACAAATATTATCAAAATTTTCTTTGTTTTCGATCGCAATTGTATTCAAAGCCTTCTTCTGGAGTTTCTCTTCACGTTTTGACGCCTTTTTCTGCTGTCGCTGTTGTCGGCGCTCTTTTGGGGTCAACTTCTTGTCTGTCGCTGTCGTTAATGAAGTGTTTTCAGCGGTTTTTGTTTCTTTTGATTCGTTTCTATTGTTTTTTGACTCGTTTTTCTCAATCAAAACACTATTATTATTGGAGTAACTGTTCTTAAGTTGCGTTAATGGAAGGGATAAGTCGAAGAATGGCTCGAATTTAAGACTTGTTGTGTGACAGACCTCACAGCAGACACTGGAGAGGATCTGACCACCGAAGACAGTGTCGATTGGTGTTAGAGAAGAATAGTTGGCATAAGATTTGATTCTAGCCTTTGCGTCGTCGTCCAGATTGTTGTCATCTTCGTTGGGATCAGATTCAGAGGTTGTCTTAATGTCTTCAATGATGGCCTTCCGCTGTCGTCTCACTTCTTTGCATTTGAGTGAATCTAATAGACATCTGAGCAGTTCGTGAGAGTCCTGTTGAGCCCAACCATCAAATTGTGTCCACTCTTTACGTATTGAGTTCAACAGTTTTCCCGGATTTACAGTTCGGGAGCCGTTGGCCCGCATTTCACGCATAAAACGGATTAAACTCTGAGTCAATTGAAAACTCGGACCTAAAGTCGTTTCGATCTCTTCGTCTGCGGGTCTGTCCGGAGACCAGTCGTTGACATTTCGGAGAGCCTTAACTCTATAGACGTACCCATCGTTTGACCTCTCATTCAATAAGTCGAACAACAGATGGGTTTCAGATATTATCTGAAGAACTGAATTAAGATAACAAGTGTTCCCCAAATTGTTCAGTCCTTTCGGGGAATAGTTTGTCGAATGATTGGACTTCGAGTTCGACGTCGAGTCCGATGTCTTTAACGGCTTTTCTCCACAATTGACGTCAACTCTTCGGTCGGAATCACCGAAGATATCGACCTTATGTTCGGATGTATTGACACTATTTCCCACTTTATATGACTTCTGACTCGAATTGACCGAAGAATTGACCGATTGTTCGGAGTTTTGGCGACTTTTTGTACCATTTTTCTTATTTTTATTGAATTTGTTGCTATTATTAGACTTTTGTTTATTATTTGTGTTTTTGTTTCGCTTTTTATTAGCCATTGATTAGAAATATTCAATAAAATTAGTTTTGATTAACAGATAATTACATTAAATATATTTTCAATTATTTACACATTTTTTGTTAAAACTGTATTTCATTTAAAACGGATTTAAAAACATTTTTGTTTATAACGTAAATAGCGTTGAATTACACGTGAATTGAATGAAAAAATCTGTTATTTTATCGAATACTCCATAATATCAACGAATGAAAGGGTGAGAGATATCCGAGTTTAAAATTTTCAATAAAACAAGGTAAATTCATACCAATTTTAATAAAAATATTAATTTCACAATTGATTTATTAAAATTTATTGAATTACATATGAAATTGATAGTAATCTTGATAAATAATCCATTTTAAATTTAAAGGGTAACTAATATTTTTCAATAAATGTTACGTTTGTTTTGATTAAATATTTTGAGTAATAAATAGTCAACAAATCGATTGAACTCTTTTGAGCGACACTTAGTGTTGAAGTATTTGTTTACAAATTCTGTAAACAATTTTGTTTTGAAAACTATTGAAATCTATTTGTTATTAAAGCGCTTCCAGTGTTTGAATTGCAAACTAAATTTGCTTATCATTTATAGATTAGATTTCTATAACATCCAATTTGATCAGGATGAAAACTAGTACGTTACCATGGTGATAGCATCTTCTAATGTTTATATTTGGGATTAAAAAAGTTTTAAATATTTTTTTTACTTTTTATATCTTTTCTCAAAATTATTGTTATTTAAAAATCTTAAATATGAATAGTTTTATATAAGATTGACTCAACTATTAAATTTGACCAAGTTTTTCGTTTGGAGTGTTTGCAATCAGAATTCTTTACCGAATTATTCCAACAGTTTGATTCTGTTCAAGTTCAATTAGAATTCCAGTTTAATTCTTGTTAATATCAGGTTGTGATATTGAAATTTATTATCAAGTTAATATTCTTGAACTCATCAATCAATTATTCAAAGTTTTTTTTCCATTGAACCGAATTGAGTACTGAAAATCAAAATCCAAGGTCTTATCAATTATTGAGGAAATTGTTATCAAATACGAGATATTGAGTCAAAACTATTGATAAAACCTCTGAAACATTGAGTCAGTCATTAAGAAGAGTCTTCAAAATGGGATTTATTTGATATAATTGTTTGAAAAACTAAAAAGACTCATATCGTCAACAAAATGATTAGACCCCCGAAAAACATGGAACTCACAAAAACCCTGATTAAAGACCTCTATAACTATGATGTGATTTCAATCAAAGAACTCAATGGTTATGACGACAGAAATTTTTACATCAAAACAATTGATTCAAAAGAATTTATTTTCAAAATCTCTAATTCTGTTGAATCAGAAGAGACGGGTCTTTTAGAAGCATTTAATAAAGTGATACTCCATTTGTATAATAACGGCCTCAAAGTTACCGTTCCTCAGGTCAATACTCGAGGTACTTATCTATCTTTCCATCGAATCCCTGCCACTAATGAAGACTCCAAAGTGAACCCATCGGAAGACAACCCGCTATTTGGAGTCAGACTATTGGACTTTATTCCGGGGAAAGTCTTAGTTAACGTTCCCTTCACTCCGGGTTTACTCCGAGAGTGCGGAGAATTTTTGGCAAAATTGACGAAAGCTCTTGAGGTCAGACCTTTCACAACAATTTTGATTAATATCTGACTTTTACTGTTCTAAAGACATTTGAAAGCTCTGTCCTCTCTAATCGGATACCGCTCTGGTCTTTGCTTAACGTTTCAAATATTAGACAATATTTGGATGCAGTGGACGACTCTTTGCACAGATCTATAGTGACTCATACTTTGGATGAATTCGAGAGTAAAGTGATGTCCCGTTTGGACCAATTGGAGTATGGCTTCATTCACGGAGATTTCAACGAACAGAATATTATAGTCGACTTCTCCCCCTCCTGTGCTCAGACTCAGACCTTAGCCCAAGAGGAATATCACGTGAAGGGAGTCATAGACTTCAGTGATGTTCAATACGCGCCCGTAGTCTTTGATTTGGCGATATTTTTGTGTTACTCTATGCTTGAGTTTAAAGCCGGTCCTCAGATTTTGGCGCCGGGTTTCGGTCTCAACGGTTATATGCGGTTCAGAAAACTCAATGAAAATGAATTAAATGTTTTAAATGTGAGTATTGTATAAGAATTTAAAGTTTTTCTATTATTTTATCCATAATTCTAAAGGTTTGCATAAAAGCCCGTTTATGTCAGTCCCTTGTGATGGGCGCCCACTCCTATCGCATGGATCCGAGCAATGAATATCTTATATGTACGCAAAAGAATGGTTGGCCAGCGCTCAGGGCTCTACATAATTGCGATTCCAATGATATACTCAACAAATGGCTTCAAATCGATAAAACCTTTTCAGAGTTGTAAGCGATTAAGTGTTTATGGCATTGATTCAAAAAGTGCTCTTGCTTATTCCATTAGTTATATTGATTTATTTTATTAATAAAACAATATTAAAGTCAATTTAAAATTGATTTAAATTAAAAGAAAAATTTTAACAAAAGTTAAATCAATTAACTCTTAATTCAATCACTTTTTGTCAATCTTTTGGTAAGTAATATCTGATGTGAGGCTCTAATTAGTGAAAAAGTGGTGGAAATGGGTTTCCCGGTCCCATTTGCATCCAACTCTTTGGATCCCAATCACAGGTCTCGGCGTCGTATAAGTGGAACGTATATATAGGTCGCGGATATTTCGATGAGTTGTGGGCACTCTTGTGAACTACCAGACCATCGATGAGAACAACTGAACCCTTCTTCGCCGGTGCAGACACCCAACTCTTTTCGTCATAGTCGGGAAGGGGTGCCGTGTACTCGAATTTGCCGTTTTCTGTCGGTACTGATTGCCTGTGAAGGCCAGTCATATGTGAGCCCGGAATGAACCACAAACACCCGTTCTCTTCGGTCGCGTCCTCTAACGGGAACCAAACACCCATTTCTTTGGGTCGATCGCCTGATTTTTTGGGGACAGCACTCAAATACGTCGCGTCCTGATGGGGAAGGACTACACCTCCTATTCGAGGATTTTTAAAGATGTACATACTTTGGACGACTCGAGGCTTAACGAAACCCAACTGTCGGACCAGATTCTGGACTTTGGGACTGAATGTAATCTTTTTGAACGTTGGCTCTAACCAGTGCATAGCATAACCAAGTTTATTAAGCGAATCATGTCTATCAACAATCAGTTCCCTCTTTTCGTTGACGGCATCCTTTTCGAAGAAGAATCTGATCTTATCGTTAGATGTGAGGTCTGTATCCATTTCCTCGAATGTGAATACACGACACGATGTGTGGTCCGACAGATCCATGTTCTCTATAAGCTTGTGGACAGCCTTTTTCAGATCCTGGATCTCCTGTGAATCGAAAAAGTAAGGAATCGTTGCGAAACCTTTTTGTTGGAACTCGTCTTTGATTTTATTCATCGTTTGGTTGTCCATAGTTTGGGTCAAATCTTATTTGAAAATATTATATATAAATCAAAGACTTGTTGTTTGAGACATACCTTTAGAAGAATATTTGGTTTAAACTTTTTTATTCTTTTGAAGAATTTTTGAATTAAAAATTCTGTTTAAATACTTTTTAAGCAATGAATAGATTCTAAGATTAGATTCAAGACATCCGTCGACTACCTATCCATTTACTCAACGATTGAAACAATTCTGGAGTTGTAAATCCCAGAGAGGGTGACCTGTTTTTAATCGCTTGCCTTCAAAATTAATGTCAAACTTCATCTGATTTTTGATAAATATTTTTTGAATTCATTAGAGTCTGGATTGTATTGTAATTTATGACAACTCTTATCGAAAATAAACAAATCGACGAATAATTGATAAAATCAATATATTTTGAGTACGATTTTAGGACACTAATAATTATTGTATGAGCAAGATGGTCCTAAATTATCATGATAAAATTGTGTTGAAAGCATAAATTTGATAAATTATTATAAAATGTATTCAAATTATTCATTTGAAATCCATTTGTATCCAATTTATTCATAAAAAGATGAAAATCAATTTGAATTCGTGGCCTTTCTTATCATATATGAGGAAAATATATTGTTTTCTCAATTGTTATCGAAATTTCTTAATCAAAAAGCCTATCATTTGATCGGATTTTAAAAATAAACAAATTCTGAAAATATTCAATCGATTTGAGTGATGGGAAAGACTTCAATGAAATACAGTTTTTTTTATATTAAAACTTAAAAATATTGAAAAGTTTTTATTGAAATTAAAACAATTTTATAGAAATTCATTTAAAGACTATAGAATTTAAGAAATAATTTGTTTTTCGATTAAATATACTTAAAATAAAAAAGAGATATTTCTTTAGTTATTATTATAAAATTTAAGTTAATTTTAAATAATTACTAGAATTTGATTAATTGGTACCTTAGCTATAATCAAGAGAACATATAAATAACATTTTAAACATAAGACTAAAACATATTGTTTACGAATATATCAAAAATTTTAATTAATTTAAACTATAAATCGTCGAAAGAGTACCTAATTATCAAATATTGTAATAAAATAATTGAAAATATATTTTTGGATAAATATTAGAAAAGTCTATAGTTTTTCGGGTACTTCACGTTTAGTGACCTTTTGTGGGACGACTCCAAATGAGTCCAATTCAGTTTCTTGAAGACCTATAATAGTAGCAAATCGTTTAATCAATTGAATAACTGATAAGTAATTTCCATAATTAAGTTTAAAATCAATTCAAACCTCAATAGTCTTGAGCTCAACCTCTTGAGTCGGTTTAGATTCTTGGATTTTACCCAACACTTTGAGGGCCCGACCGTATTGTCGATGTATGAGAGCGTGACGTTCAGTAAATTTGGTCACTTTCTGGTCGTAAGGATCCGTTAGTTTTAAGATCTCAGTGTAAACCTGATCCGCGTCTGCGTAGAACTGCTCCACAGTCGGAGACATCTTCGGGTCTTCGGCTGTGACCGACTCTCCGACGACAACAGAGTTGCTATCAGTTGAGGTGACGGTCGCGAACCCATTTGTCTGACCTTTGGTCTGGGCATCGATCAGATCGCAAATAGCGACCCCTTTTCTGACCAACGCTTCAATGACTGCTGTCTTCTGTTTCTCCAAACTTTTAGATGGAATCAAATCATTAAAATTCTTACAAAAATCTTAAAAAGTTTTTTACTTTTTCTCTGAATTCTTTGAATTGTTACTCGAATTTGAGTTTTCCTTATTTTGTTTAAGAATAGCCAAAGAAGCGATCAATTCGTTTGTTTTAATTGAATCCAAGACTTCATTGGCTAAAGATATCTGTGTTTTCAAGTGTTTGGTTCGGTCTTCCTCTGAGTCTAATGACTGGATCCGATTCAAAAGCAATTGTGGGTTTGATTTGTGCGCCGGATATAACTCGTTGTATAAGTCTTCGGAAGGCTTTCCCTTTAATCTGAGGAAATAGAGGAAAAATGTAATTTTTATCCAAAAAAAGAATTAAAAAAAACAATACTTCGCAACCCATGAGATCTTCATCTCAGTGAGAGCTTCGGTGCACTGCTCTTCCGGTGTCTTTTCTGCCACTTTTTCACCAGTTTTTGGATCTTTTTCTTTGGTTTCTTTTGGCGGTGTCTTCTTCACCGGTTCGTTGTCTATGATATATGTGAAGGCGTAGGGTTCGGCTCTTCGACGGTTCTCGTCCTTCGCGAACGATATGTTACCGGAGAGGAACGTCCCGGGAGTGGTCGGCAGTCCTTTTGGCAGTTCTGAAGGCGATACCACATAAAAGGGTACCTGAGAATGAGGTTCAAGTGTTTTGGCACTGAATTTCTTTCCGTCGTTTATGGCGTTCCGATAGGAGTCGTAAACGTTGAGCGAAACACTCTTTTCGAGTTTGTATTGGATTTGAATCGGAATCTCTGACAGCTTTTCCACGAGTGGCACAGATTCGTGTCTTATCTGCAATTTGATGGTGAAGTCCCCCTTTTCCAACTTAAGTGGATACTACCAAAGAGTTCAAGATCAATTAATATGTCAATTAAAACTTTATAATTGAAAAATTCAATGAATTACGTGTTGAGGGTATGCATCTCCTGATCCCACATATTGTTTGTTTGAGTCATAAATCATAAAAAACTGTGACTCGTATTCAGATTCGTATAAGACATCAGACATTAACGGACAACTGATCAGCACTTCATTGGCTTTTGGCTGTAATTTAATAGAAATTTTTGATTAAATTTTAGAAAAATTGAAAATCCGAACCATTTGTAAGTTATAAGTCAACTGAATCTCATATATCTGTCGACCGGGAGGTACAACATCCCGATTGTCCAGCGGACGGACTTTGCTATCAACGGGTCTGCAATTGAATTTTGATTTCGGAAAAATTCATATTTGAATTCAAGTGTTTCTTCAAAACTTAAGCCATACCTCAGGATCTGATTCAATAATTTGAGTGTAACGACAGGTAATATCTCTTGGTATCCATCGTTTGATTTGATATCAAAGCGGGAAACGCCTCCACTTGCCATCTAAACCATAAGAATCCAATCAATAATTGCCCAAAAGTCATAACTCTGTTACCATTGTAAATGAGTTGAGGGACGGCTGTAGTCCGTGAAATTCAATGGACAACTGGATTTTAGACTCCCCAATACTTGACCACCACTTACCGAAGCACACCTCAACTGTTCGGTCACTCTTTAGAGGAATCACGTGATTGATCTCCGCCTGAGCCGATAAACTGAAGAATTTCTGGAACTCATCCGTTCTGTTTGATGTGTGAGGCGTCAACTGTAAAAAGTGCAAAACGTATGAACCGGTCTCCTGTTCCTCCAGACTCTTGACCCGAACAACTGCCGACGTAATGGTCGATGGAATCTCAAGAAACCGGCGCTGAAAGTGTCCCGGTTTACAGGATTCAATGCTAACCAATGGTTTGGTTTCGCTTATTCTGTTCTCAGGAGTGAATGTTAATTGAATTTGATGTCAAAATCAATGTTTTACTCACTTTAAGGGTTTAATTACTGTAATCGGGATATTAAATATCGAACCCTTTTGAGGATTTTTGTCTTCGAATGCTTTGATCTAAAAAAACAAAAATTTAATTTTTGATGAAATGTACGATAATTATAATGAATACCTCCGCAAAATTAACGGACCCTTCTTCAAGTCCTGTCGGATCGATTCGAACGGTCAGTGCTCTCGAGACATACGTCGTTGTGAGAAATGGCGGACATGTGACCCACTCTTTGTCGCAAATGAGGCTAAAATTCATTTCGAAATCAATTTTTCGTTTTGAGTCTAAAATTGAATTCAAATAATTATTGACTAAAATTGTGTTTGAATTTGAATTCTTAGCGAAAATACCGATGAGTTTGTCGTTAAGAAAAATTGGTTCAATAGTTATCTGTTGAACAGTTGGCGTCTTCACATCTTTCGGTTGTCTCAGATATACGCCTAAATTTGAGCCACTGGTGACGTGGAAGCGAACGTCTCTTTCAATAGTATCCTTGAATTTAGTCAAGTGTTCGAAGGCTTTCTCGACCTATCGTTTAAAATAAATCAAAACTTATTGAAAAACATTTGTTGTGATGTGAGACCTGAATGAGTCCGTGTCCGTGAGTAAAGGGCTCATAGTTTGGGACTTTGAGTGCAGTGTTTTCCAGACTTCTTCTTATACTATACGGAGAGTATTGAATATTTTGGACCTTAAGTCCGGACAGCAGTAGACACACACAACCGGCGGCGTTGGGGGACGCCATCGAAGTTCCGTTCATTAATATAGCCTTTTTCAGTGTATACTGAGGTACTGAGGTTATGGCACCGCCCGGAGCGCAAATAATGACTCCCAGATCACCGTTAAGTCTATACAGAAAAGGATTGTCAGTTTGGAATCAAACCTAATAATGGATTAAGTCATACGTCGGTCCTCTCGATGTCCAGCTATAGCCCATTCCCGGCATTTTCGAGCGCATTGAGTACTCGGCGCTCATCATATCGGGTGAGACATAAGCGCCGACACCTATTATCGATGAGGATTGCATTGTTGGAGGAGTGCCTACCGTTGTGAGAGCCGGTCCTCGATTACCAGCGCTCGACACGTAAATAATGCCGAACTTATTGACCACTTCGTGGATCATATCCAAGACTCGACTGATAGGGAAATAAATTTAAAATAACTTTTTAATTATAAAATGACATACCCCTCGCAATAATGGCCGGCCTCTCCATAACTCATATTAATGATATGACAACCGCTTTCTATAACTTTGATCAGAGCTCTGAAATAGGAATCAATCGTTTGTCAGAATTGAGAAAAATGATGAAACTTAACGCTAAGAACCTGATTATTGCGGACCCGGTTTCCATAGATCCGAGTCGTCCGTCGCCGATGCAAACTGAGACTATCTGAGCTCCCGGTGCGACGCCATTCTTCTCCGGTTCTCCGGGAAAGTGCGCGGCCGCAATACTGGCCACATGTGTCCCGTGAGAGGCTGTGCGATATGTTTTGAATCAATAGATGTATCGTTTTAAATGTAAACTCACTCGGAATGGCCACCACTTCCAAAATGTTTCCGTTTTCCAGTATATTAAGGCCATAATTCATCATATCTTTTGACACAATTTTGGTTGAAATCAGATTAGATTTTCATTAAAATGAAGAGTGGATTGAATTTAAAAAAAACATTTTGCTATAATTACCTCTCAATGAAATGGTTCCGTATTTAAGGCATTCTCTATAATTGCCTAAAAGAGTGCATTCATCCAGTTTTCCGGCACCACTCGTGTCAATGACAGCCCTTTAGAAATGGAGATAAAGTTTATTAAAATCTTTTTGTGAGAGTATTGACTCACTTCCAAAGCTTTCCATCGTTGAAGACAACGCAGTCATAAGTGGGTCCCAAATCATTAAACTTTTTCTCCATTTGTTTGAGGAAATCAACTTTTGACTGAAGGTCCTCCCGAATCAACTTCTGACTGGGAGTGTCAGACGAAGAGTCCGGGTATTTGTTTTGAAACTCTTGGAGCTGTCGAACTGCTTCGGCGGTCACTGTCTTATGCATCGGTTGCCACTCGTTTTCGGTGTACTCTTTGGCCATCCGTTCGCGCAATGATTTCGGGAATAAATCGTAAACAGCAATGACTCCGATGTGATACTTTCCCGTCGGATTTGTCCAGTCTTTCGGTACCTGAAGGGGTCGATCCAAGTCTTGGGTTTTATTTTTTGGGTTAAATTAAACCTTACTTTGAGTTGTTTTCCGGTCAGCCCTTTAATGAACCCGTCTTTGTCTGCCTCGACAACAGTGGATGTGTCGACATCTCCGGCACCGGTCGCGTCCATCATATCTATAATCTTCGTTTTGCCGTCAGATGTCGTCTGATTTAATGTCAAATAAAATTGTTTTATAATACAATTGATATGACCTGAGGTTCACTTATTGCTTACCTGAAGACCAGCGGCTCCGGGATCTACTCCTGAGTCGAGAATCGCTATTTTAATACCTCTTCCGTCATATTCCGGGTACTTCTGGAGGAAAGCGGCGGCCGTTGTCTCCCTCTTCGGCAGTAATGCCCACAAAGGAAAGGGCTCTGAAACTACTGTTTCGCTCATCGTTTCTGAAAATAATTTTAATATAATTTTTGATACCTTTCGATGAAAATCAATTAAATACCGATTTTTTGTTTGAAAATTGAGTTTTATTTTTAATACGATATGAAAATATACCTCAGGTATCAAATGACTATATATAGTACTTATCTATTATTTGATTAAATATTATTTTATTTCCTTTGATTAGTTTAAACACAAATCATATATTTTTTCAATTCAGGGAAAAATAAACTTCAATTTAATTTCAATAAAATATTTGTCTGTTTTGATAACAAATTAATTTTTATATAAAACTCAAAATTATTTTTGACGTTAAAAATGATTTGACAGAAAAAAAGTTTATTTTTAAACAAATTTATTGATAAATATTTGATTTTAATTTAAACTATTTTATTGCATTTTATTTGTATTTTTAATATTGATTTTCAAACAAAACTATTATTTTGTGTAAAACTTTTAAATCAATTTTTTTTGTTGACATTTGTTTTGTTTTGATTTTTTTGCTTTAATTCATTTGTAAATAGATTTTGAACTTACCCTCAATTTAATTGACAATAGATTTCAACTAAAATGTTAAATAAATTGATAATTAATTATTAATAATCGCTTGAAATGAGTTAAAACTAATGACTTTTTGTATGGAAATCAATGGATTTAAAGACCGATTATTTGTGACAATAGAAAACATGTGATTAATACTAGTGATGGCCCTAAACGTCAACTCATAGGTAGAGCTCAAGTCTTGCGATCAAACTTTTGATCCACAGATTTAATCTTATTCTAAAAAGTCTGTTAAATTTTATTTTATTAAAATTAACAAAGGTACATTAAGCATAAAAATACTAATTTGATCTTTTGATTTGAGGCAAGGTCTTAATTGAAGATTCAACTCTTCTACCAAAAAAATATTTGATGATTGCATTAAAAAAAACCTGGACAACTATTATTGTTAGTGGTTTCAGTGGTGACCCGTTCAGAGATTAAATAAAATATTTTAGAAATAAGACTGAAATCGTTTGAAAAATTAGCATGCCATTAACAAGGACCATTAGTAATGTCTTCTTATTATCACATTTTTGATCATTTCTTCGGAAACAATATTTGATTAAATCTTTTAAACCATAAAACGGTTGAAATTATTTGAATAAAACTTTAATTTCAATATAAGTTATGATTTCCTACAAACGAATGGTTGAGATATAATTGAGTTTCATTTGACTTAACATTATTCGAATGAGAATGTTGTGCTTAATGTGCACCTTGCTCATTTCAATTTCAATTGGTTTTGCTATATCTTTAGTTTTTCTGTTAATTTTCTTACTTTTTTGGCCTAAAAATAAATTTTTAATTGATGTTCAGCCGATAAGCTATAAGTAAGTAAAAATTGAATCGAGCTTAATTCTTTGAGTAACATCTTTTTTATCATAATTTTTGGATCATATCTTAATTTTATTATCCTTTTTGTGGTAAGTTTGCCGCTACCGACCCCTGAGTCCAATAGATCCAAATTCAGAGGCAATTCATTACTCAATGATTCTGTGATACTATTCCCGAACCAATTGATTGGCCCAAAGTCTATAGCCGTTGCCAGTGATGGCCGTCTTTTCACCGGAACATATGGTGGACACGTATATGAGATCAAAGAAGATAATAGTCTCGATATCTATACGACTATACCTAACGGCCGACCCATTGGTATGCGTTGCGATACAAAAGGAAACCTATACTTCACTGAAGCCAACTCTGGTCTCTATGTCTCTGACCTCAAGACAAGAAATGTTCAGAAATTGATTGGTTTTGAAGACACGAAGCGTTTGTCAAAATCTGGTCAAATGTCAAAGTTTTTCGACGACTTAGTTCTTGTGGAGTCGTCTGAAGGCCTTTCTGTCTACTTGACTGACGTGAGCCGTAAGTTCTCTCTCGACTACTGGTCGTACATATATCTGGAACCGGACTCTACCGGAAGAGTTCTCAGATATGACTTACAAACTGGAAAATTGTCGGTAATTTTGGATGACTTGTGGTTTCCCAACGGTATTGAAGTCAATGATAGGAAAGACGCGCTTCTCATCAATGAGTTAACCAAACGTCGAGTTCTTAAACATTTTATTTCGGGTCCAAAGAGGGGGACTACTGAAGTTCTGATCGAAAATCTGCCAGGTGAACCTGATAATATTCGGTTTGTTTTCATTTGTGTAATAATTCTTTTTAATTATATTTGTTTTGTTTTTTTGGACAATAAGCCGAAGTTTAGCCAAAGAGGAGACCTATTGGATAGGACTGGCCTTAAAAAGGGATTCAGAAAACAGTGCAATAATTGATAGGTTGAGTGGAAGACCAGTTTTTAAAAAATTATTGCTTAGATTTTCATATATTCTTGGTATGATTTTTTTTAAATACTTTTCATTTTTATTTTGAGTTTTTAATGAATTTTAGGACTAATTCTGCATAAAATCGGAACAACCCTTCGATTTGAAAAGCTTTCCACTTATGGCACGAATCTAAAGACTGGACTACAACTAGTTTTACCCGATTTAATAAAATACGAGGGAATGGGTCTCGAAATTGACTCAAATGGAAATGTTTTGGAAACCCTTCAGTCTTCGGGTCAGCAGAAAGTGTCGGCCATTTCTGAAATAACTGAAGTCTATAACTCGGAAAAGGAGAGGGTTTTCTATTTAGGTTCAGCCGGTGCTACAAATCTGGCAAAATTGACAATTAAGAAATCACCAAGATCATTTTTCGAACGAAATGTTATTTTGAATTCAAAATAAAATAAATAAAAACTGAATAATTTGCTTTACCTGGTCAATAGATAATTACTAGGTTAATCAAAAATTGTTTTATTGAAGAAATAGTGAAATTTATTTTCATGATTCGATAGCTTTGATTAACATTTAAATCAATTAAATATTTATTATTTAAATAACATTTTTATTGGAAATGAATTTTGAAAAATCATTTATTTATTGAGAGGAACACCAATTGGGTTGGATTTGCGTTGAATTAATTGGAAGAATATTCAAACTCTTGGATTGACCTCCAATTCGGCAGATCTACGATTCGTAGGTTTGTGGGCAAACTCACAGACATTACGTTAGATTTGATGTGTTTTACAGCAAATTCTTTACACAAATCGATGACTCGATTACTGCCGAAACAGTGTTTGGCTTTAGGTCTGAGTCGAGCTCTTCCTATCATACTTTCAATGGTTTGGTCACAACAGACAACTTTCTGACGACTGAAGAGCAAAACGTATCTGAGTTTAGGACAGCCTTCGATCAGTTGAGAGATACCTGAATCAGTTATATTAATACGAGTGGTGTTGTCGTCATAAGTGTGTAATTCAAAGACTTCCAGTTTTTTACACTTTCGGATGTATTGGAGACTCACATCTGTTATACCTTTTATCGACTTCAGGTGAAGATTAGTTATGTTTGGGATATAGATATCGATATCCATTAAGTGTTTATCACAAATGTTATACAAATAGAGATTAAATACGCGAAGAGAGGGACAGCCACCAAACTGTCCGATAAATCCGTAATCGTTTAAGTCTTCGTTGAATTCAATGGATATCTCGCAGTACTCCAGACCTCGGAATCGAGAGAAGACATCAAATAATTTGTTCTTCAAAACAATTGAATCCATTATGAAATCCAAACGTTTTAAGTGTTTACAACTGTTTGCCATTCGAGTCAATCCCTCATCGATGGCAGAGATTGTCGTCTTTTCGGTGAAGATCTTCACATTAAATATTTCCAGTCCTTCCAATTGAGACAATTGTTTCAGAGCTCTGTTGACACCCATTCCCGTCAATTGAGGACATAATTCTGTGTCTAAAACGATGTCGAGAGTCGTCAGATGCCAGCATTTGAGGCCATCGATAACGTTATGGACATCGGGACCAATCAATGTGTGCTTCAGTTGAGTTAATTTCGGGAATAAGTGTTTTTCGACCCAATATTTCAGTAAATCTTCTTTTGATTGCCTTTTGATTGAATTTGTGTCTAATTTGCGAATATTTTTGAAATTATTTGAAGTGAAAAACGGTTTCAATTGTTTGTCTGAAACGTATTTAAGCCGTAATTGAGTCAGTTTTGGGCCAAACTTTTCGCCGAAACTCTTCATAACGTTATCATCGGTTAAAGTCGTGATATTAGAGCAAATGGTCAGATGTTTGAGAGGAATGTCTGAATCGATGATAGTTTTGATGGTTTTAGTGCTCAGCAAATGATAGGGGTCTATATCCGGGTCTAGTTTTCGGAAATTTATGTAAATGTTAGAAATTTTTGGACATTTGTTGAGCAGTTTTGAGAGATTTTTGTGATTAACGAAACTTAAACTTCCAAAACATGCCGACAAGTAAAGGGCATCTAAAGTGTCAATGTCTTGCTCTTGGTCTTTATAGTTTGTTAAGTTTAATGACAATTGTCTGTTATATATGAGTCCTTTCCATTGTTTACAAACGCATTCAAATGAAAACTTTTGTTTTAACGACAAATAGCTTAACAATAGTTCAGTCAAATCGTCACCAAATCTATTGAATGAGTCTTTCCTTTGGTTTTGTTGAGTAAACAATAATTGTTTGTCACTCTTTGGATCACTCTTTGGATCAATTGATTTGATGGCAGTTTTGTCCAAAGATTCGTATTTTAGTTTAAAACAGGAATTCCTGGAAATAAATCTTTTTGTTGTCTTTATTTTCACCGCAATATTATTCCTATCGATTGGGAATATATACTCAACACAGTGTTGGACGCCCCCCACCACCTTGGTCTTGGTCTTCTTCTTTTTTGAGGACATGGCTTTGATTTTCAATTGAATTAAATTCAATTTAAATGAGTTTTAAATAAAATACTCGAAAAACATGTGTTTTGTTGTCTTTGAAACCATTTGTTTGACTCAAAAACAAAATCCATTCAAAAACAAAGTGACGCCAAAAGTCGCCAAAATCTCAATCTTTTTAATGATTTATTTTTTGAGTCATTTGAGTATTTTTTGCACTTCTTTTTGATAGAAAGTGAAATAATTAATCTTGGTAATCGCGGTAATCGCTGTAATCGCGGTCTTATCTTTTTATATATTTTCAAACACTATGTTTAGTGATAAATATTGAGTGGAATGACTGAAATACTTTGTTTACTATATACGCAAGTCTTTAAACAGTCGTTCAATTAATTTGAAGTATCCTTTGGTTTGTTTGAAAATAAACTTTTTTGACGTCTAATTGACGTCTATTTAATAATAAGTTTATTAAAAAACAAAGTAATAAAACATTTAAGTCTTTCACTCAAATTAAGAGTCAATATTCCAAAAATAGTTTGGTTTCTCGAATTTCAAGTTCAAGTTATTCGTGATTTAGTATAAGACTATTGAAGTGAACAAATGATTGTAAACTTAACTCAAATGACATAATCGTTTAGATTTTCTCTTAAGAATTGGATATTATATCAACAATTATTGTCAATATTTTGGTCCAATCAATGAAAAAATGCCGGCATATAAAGCCCACCATGAGTTGGATTTATCAATTACCTAAATGATAAACTTGATAAACACCAAAGATCATTATTTCAATTACCTAATACAGAACACTTGTTATTATCGTTTTGAAAATAAAAACTAAAAACAAATTTCGTTATCATTTTATAAAACGCTTCAAACGGGTGGCAGTCGAGTGTCGGGAATGAAATAACTTGTTAAATTAGTGAAATACCCTGAATCAATTTCATTGTTTTCGAGTGGCGCTCACGCCTTTGGCACAGAATATTCATTTTTGAGTAGAAGTCAATACTTTATAATCAAAGGACTATTTTATGAGCACTTATCCACTTTTAGAAACAAAAATCAAATTAATAGATAATTAGTGAAAACGGATGTATTGGTAAACAATAGTCGCGTCTATCGGCGACTTTACAATCTCTGATTAACACCTCTTCTCTCATTCATATCTATTATACAAATAAACGGAAAGGTATATAAGGGACAGCTATTTCTGATGTAAGTCTTAATCATTAATTTATTTATCGAATTCTAAAACTATTTTTTGAAATAATTGTTTTGTTATATAATGTTATTGTCTAAAGCCTTAAGTTTAAAGATTTTGTTTATTTTGATTGTCTTGAGCTCAGGTCAACCGATTGGGACCGATGTTGATGATAATAGTGTAGAAGAGAATGTACCTGATACTCCCAAATGGCATAACCATTGCAAACCAGAGCCCTCACAGAATCTGTTGAGTCCTGATTCAAATGGTTTTGAGTTAATTCAAGAATATATGCAAAAAGTGGAGAAAACAGCACTGATTGCCATGAAAAGGGCTGATAAGACCAAGAGCAAATTTGTAAGTACATATTTTCTAAAACTCACTAAATTATCTTGAATCATACTTGAATAATTGTCAAGTTTTCAATTTTATAAATATTTAACAAAATAATCATCATGGTTATTTTAATGTTTCGTTTGATTAATTGCAGGATAAATTTGAAGACATATTCAAGAATTTGGAGTACTTTCGTTTCAGATCAGAGTTTGAATGGTTACCCAAAATAAGTCCGGTTTCTGAAGAGGACTTCAAAGATATGACTGTAAGTGAATCCTATTTCCAACCATTTCTTATCTAATTTCAAATTATCTGACAATAAATCCAATAAATTCTGGGAAAACCAGAACACAATTCAATAACAAAATGATAGCGAATAAATTTTTAATTTTTTTATCTAGTTTGAATTTCCACTATAAGTAATATGAATGTTCATTAATAAATTAATCAAGGTTCTATTTTTCTTCTGTTTTTAGAAAGAGTTAGCATTATTGAGAGCTCAGGAGTATATCGAGAAGTTCGCTGTGGCTCTGGAACAGGTCAGAGATGACTTCAGGAAGAATAGAAAATTCATTGACATTAACACCGATATAGAGAGCCATCACTTTAAGAACATAGAGGACGACAACTACAATGTCTTATGTGAGATAAGGATCGCTATGTCTATAGTCTTTGGTTCTATTAATCAACAGTTTATTACCCGAACCGAGCGCTCAATAATGCCTGAAGAGGACAGACGTATCGGAGATCAGTCCAAACGAATGCTTAGAGACTATCTAATACTCAGACAATACGTAAAGACAACACATTTTATAAGCAAAATGTTTGAACACTTCAGACAGAGTTACGCCAAATAATTTCTGAACTAATTTATACTCTTTTTTATCGTTTGTATCAAAACCTTTGATCTCAACTCTCAAATCATTTTCCAGTCATTTATTTATCAAATCATTTGGAAATTCTATTCAATACTTTTCGGTGAAATTATTTGATTTTTATTATCAAAAGTCAAAACTTTAATTCAAAGAAAATCTTATAATTTATTTAAAAATTATTTTCAATATTTATTTAATTTATTATTCATTCAATTAATTTATTTTTCATTAAAAGACTTATTTATTAATTCATTTAAATTATTTTAATTTCAAAAACAATTAAATGTATAAAACTTTTAACTTATTTATCGAAAAACACAAATGTTTTAAAAATTGATTTTCAATTAATTAAATTCAATTTCTAATAAATTAATTGCAATACTTTCGGAGGCTATCCCTTCGATTCTGAGTTCTAAAACGTTTAATATAAAATAGGGTCTGATTTTTATAAGTATTTCAACAGAAAAGGTGTAAAAATGTTGCGATTCTCACGAAATGAACGAAAATTTTGTGATAAAAGTTATGATTTGTTTAACAATTTTTTTTCAGATTTCGTATAAAAAAAATCTATAATTCAATTGAAAATAATTAATATAAAAGTGGGATATCTTACGATAGGTCTATCCCTTAGAGCTTCCACTGGGATGTTGTTTAGCTGATGTGTTGGCAGTGGTCTTATCGGAGCCCTGTTTGCCGGCGACACTGGCCTGCACGGAGTCAGATGTCGTATCCGTGTGTCTCTCGAAAAACATTTGAGGAATGTCTGAACCGAAGTATATCTTCGAATTTTGAGCAATCGATTCGTATTTCTTGAGCTGAAGGTACTCTTTGGTGAGTAGAAGATGGTTGCCGTCGGCGGCGGTTTTCTTTGTGTAAAACTCGGCGTCGGCTCTCATTTTCTCGCGATTGAAGAACATGTCGTCCTCTATGATAGACATAGTCTTAAGTGACTCCTTTTCCATGATTTTTTGTTCATAAGTGATCTTGGCCACTTGCTGGTTCTTCTCGGCCTCTATAATAGCTTTCTTACGCTCAGTCTCGGCGTCCTTTTCGACCACTTTCTGCCTTTGAACAGATATCATAAGTTTTGTCTTTTCCCCTATTAGTGGACAACCCTTTCAGTAAATGTAAGGAATATTTAGTGACAGACCTTCCATCAGCTCATAATTGCGTCTAATAGTCTCCGGTATCTTAGGTTTGGTAACTCTGACGGCCTGTACGTACAGACCCGGAGCGAACTCATTGAGGTCTCTCTGAAGGGCTGTCTTCAGGTTCTCATCGATTTGGTCGAAGAGATCGATATATACCTCTTGTAGTGAATGTATTGAACAGAATTGATTCAACTCGTGATGAACTTTGTTGAAGATTAAGGCCTTATCGTAGTCCGCGGTATAGTTACGGACGATGTCATACCTGAGATCAAAAGCATTGGGTTTTGCATTCAATCAGTTATAGGATAGGGAGGGGAAGGACTCACACCGCAGATGATTGCAAAATGTTGACCACTTCTATGCGATCGAAATATATCATAACTCCTCCACTCGTACCGCACGGAACGTTCTTCACCTCATCGGTCTGTAGTGTCACTTGAATTGACCGAAATGTTGTCAGAAATGGTACCATCATATGAAAGCCCGGCCGCGAAGTCGTGTCTAAAAGGGCGCCTCCTCTGTAATACACTCCCACATGACCTCAAAGGATATATTTTAAGTTAGGGTTTGTTTAGAGTATCTGATGGTGTGATCCATACCTTCATCGATCTTATGTAGGGCTGAGTTAATGGCGACCATCAATAAGGCGAAGGCTATCCCTGAGCTGATCACCACATTTGACTCCAATGGCATTTATTACCGATTTGTTTGTTTACTTCAAAATTATTTCAAATTTAATAAAAAATATCTCACTTTTCAACCCTTTATAACAAATGAGTGAAAAGTATTTTGTTTTTATTATTTTAAAGTCTTTTTATAAATTAATTATTAATTGAATGATTTGTTTTGCATTTTATTGCATTAAAAACATTGCAATTGATTGGCATTTGATTAGAGGTTGTGATGCAGTCAAACCTATTTTCAAACCAATGTTTATGCTTTGCAAAAAAAAAAGATTAGTTTTCAATAAGTTTTATGTTTATTTTAATTGTAAATCAATTTTTTTGTCTCATCTAATGATTTATAAGTTTGAGAAAAATAAATTGATAATTTAAATGATTAATTTATCAAGTAACTTTATCGGACAAAAGGTGGATAAACCGGCGAAATAACCCAAACACCGGTTGTTCTCATAAAACGATAAGTTATTCCCTTTTGATACACATATCTGCCAATAGATAGTAACTACTTATATGTAATATAAAGAGACTAAAATATAATTTTGAAGTTTAAAAGTGTTCTTGCAACTTTTTGGGGCACAGGGGGTTTTACCGTCAATTGTAAAACTCTCGATCAATAGTTGTTGGCCAAGTTTAAAACTTGAATAACCTGATCATTTTATTAAAAACTAGAATTCTTTGTTATAAATCCAATCTATTGAAGAACTTTTCAATGCTCTTGAATAATCAAGATCATTACAATCGTTCTGTATAATTATCATGGAAATCAGTAGAATAAAATAAATTCTTATAAATTGAGAACATTCAATCTTGATAATTTATTTAGATTTAATCTATTTGAAAGAGTCCTTATGTTTAGTCTTTTGAGATCCAATCAAAATAAATGATAGAAAAAGTGAATACAGGAAATGAAACCTCCATTTCATGTAAATCATTGAAAATTTAATTAAAATTTTATGTTTGGAAAACAAAAATGATTTCATTGATTAGTTGCTGTCATTTAGTGAGGAATTTATGTGAGAAATAATTTACTCAAAATATTTGACACTTCGATAAACATTTTGACATTTCTATAGATTTGGTTTTGATTTTGTTTCAAATCTCAATCAACGATAGGAGTGTCGCCTACGATGACTACTCAGAAGAAAAATCTGTCACTAATTTTAGTCTCAAACCATTGACTTCAGAGGAGAAAAAAGCAAACGAAGCGATACTCAAAGCACTGTTGAAACCGCATGCGGTGTCCGCCCGGAATGCTGGCTGTGAGAGCAATTGTATGACATGTCTGGCCTCTTGTAATTACATAAAACAGGCCAAACAGGCGTCCGATGCGCCGTTAGTCCAGTACTTGTATTTAGCCGTTTGTGCCAAAGGCTGCAAAAGTCAGATCCCATGCCTTACAGACAAGTACTGCCTACCTGTCATGCAAGAGAACCCGGATTACTTTATTCAATGCGGTAATAATTCTCCATGATCACATTAATTTCCTAATATTTTTTTAATACCTTGCTACTTTAGCTAATAGCTGTCCTCTGTTTCCAATAATTCCCAAGGTGAGTTTATATAACTTTATTTTGAAATTAATTTTAGAGTTGTTGATCTTTGTATTTTTTCAGATTTTCGTAAAATGAGCTTGGAGGAAGGTAAAAATTTCATAAGTAAAGCGAAAAATTAATTAAAAACAGGAAATGCATATACCTTTACTTTAAATGGACTCTCACTCAGAGTCTAATTAATTAATTGATTTTTTAATTGAATAAAAAAACTATTCAATCGTTTATTTAATTTTAATTAATATATATTTATATTTGTGAGGAAACGGGTTTTTGATATGCAATTCATTTTGTTCGCATTTTTCTTGATAAGTCTTAGTCTCAATTGTAAACCGAGTGCTGGCTATGGACAGGACCCGGAGTATGATGAAGAAGAGTCAGGCGTTAGCGTCAGACTCGATAAATATGAACAGAAAATCGCGAGACTCGAGGATGAAATTGAAATGAAAGACGACTACATCGCAAAACTCGAGCACAGAATCGATAGTCTGCGTCGACGAGGGGACAGACACAGGGATGGGTATAGAAGGGATGGTCAAAAGATCAAGAACTATGCGGCCGCTCATAAGACTACCTCTAAACCGAACTATCCTCACGACTCTCACGAAGAGCTCACAAACGAAGATATGATGAATAAAATTGTGCCCAAAGTGTCGGCCCGTATGCCAGAAGCGGGATGTATGAGTTCCTGCAATGAAATGAAGAATTCTAAAGTGGCCACCGATCCCCTCAGTCAGTATATGTATCTTATGGTGTGTGCGGAAGGCTGTCGCAAATCGATCCCCTGTTTGAGCGACAACTACTGTTTGCCTGTAATGAAGGAAAATCCGGACTTTTTCGTCCAATGCGCGGGAAAATGTGAGTTATCTTGATTATAAACTATCGAATTTAGGGCTTGGTCATTTGTTTATGTGCTAGATTTTATTTTTCATTAGTATGGTCAACTTTTCAAGTGCTAATTGTTTTATATATTTTCAGGTGAACTCTTCAAAATCGCTCCCAAGATCTTCAAGTCTGGAAAGTGTTAGACCAAGATAACCAAGATCATTTTCGAGTATTGATAAGAAAATGTTATCTATTTTATTCAAAATTATTGGTTTTTTGTTTAATAATAAAATTTGTTTGAATTGATTTGATGTCACGAACTGTCAGTTTTTCTTTATTAAACTTAAATCAAAATTAGTGTCAAATCAGTTGATAAATATTTGAATTGTTTTTTGGAAACCAAAACTGATTTTCGCACAAAAATACTTTGAGAACCGATGGCAGGATCCAGACGTGGAAGAGGAAGGGGTCGGGGAAGAGGTCGAGGAAGGAGTCGAGGAACATCTCGACGCAGAGCTGCTCTCAATAGCCGAACGAGAAGATCGATTTCATGGGATCCTGAAGAGGAGCCGATGAAGTGTTCGCAGTTCCCGAAAAGAAGATCACCCGAACCTGTCGTTCGTCGTCGTCAGTCATCAGAGGTATTGGAAGACTGAGGTCTGAGTGAAAACTTAATTTCATTTTGAATTTGATTTTTAGAAAAAGAGTCCAAAGAAGAGAAGAGTCGTCTCAGAGGAAAAGTCAAATAAATATAGGAGAAGACAGAAAAGAGAATCGACAGTACTGTGCTGTGCAAAATATGTAATCGTCTTCGGAGTGACAGCACTGGTAGGCATCAGTTTATTGAAGATTTGTCAACGAAAATGAGTCTTTCAATAAAAGTGTTTCGTTTCGTTTGATTCATTCAAAAGACTTATATTTCTATTAATTTGTTTGAAACTAAAAAAATTGTCTCAAAAATAGATTTCAAATGAATTTTGACTTTTAATGAAAACTGAAAAATAAAAACATTTTGTGTATAACCTTATTGTCTGACAAAAACTTCTGTAATGACGTCCATTATTGGACAGTTGTTTGCACAGAGTATGAAGAAATCGGGATTTTCCTGCATTACTGGCAAACAATAGCTTTGGGCTAAACAGGAGACAGTCTTTTTGCAGCCCTCGGAACAGATCGTTAGATACAAGAACTGAGTGAAGATGTATTTGTTGATCCCAATCGTGTATTTGAGATAATTGCAGGACTGAAGGCAATCCTTGCAACTCTCATCTTTGCACTGATTTTCATTTTGCTGACCTCCTTTACCAGAATTGACCATAATCCATTTTTTCAGTGCACTTGCGTATGTGTTGCCCGGATCCATCACATCGTTCATGAAATCATCCTGAGTGTACCTGCAATTAAACATTAGGTCATTTATTTTTAAATATAATATTTTTATGCCATTTTTACCATCCATTTGATCCGGTTGTTAACAGGATTATAGTCAAAACTGAGTTCAAAAAAACATTTCAATTTTAGGATTTTATTAAATAAATTAATAACATAATTGAGTCTTACTTTGCAAGATCATAATTTTCAAATGAGTTTTTGTTTTGATTTAAACTTTGATTTTAATAAACATATGGAAAGACTCAAAAACTTGAAATACTCACAAATCGAATGAAAAATCCAATTTAATATGAATTTATTAGTCTTGCTCAAATACGATCAAATAAAAGATTTTATTGATACAAACAAAACATTAAGTGCTTGTTATGAAGAAGAGGGGCATAATTGGGAAAACACTACAAGAGTTGACACATACTATAAAGTAATCGGGATTTTCAGGCATTACTGGCAGACAATATCTTTCAATAAAACAGGAGAACTCCTGACGACATCCCTCCGCACAGAGAGACAAATAGAAAAATTGAGTCAACGTCTGATTCAGAAGAGATGATGCCTTCAAATAAGCGCAACTCTGGACACATTCAATGCATTTGGGGTCTTCGCAGGACTGGGAGTCTCTCGCATTTATCCGTCCGTAAGCTTTACCGGAACGGAACGACCTCTCAATTACATCTTTGAGGCTCAGCTTCGGATCGATTATGTCTTTTAACATTTTGCGGTCGGAATAGCTTTTCATTTGTGCCCGACTTCTGACCCTCTTTTTACTCTTAACGAAAGCTTTGACCTCTGCCACTGATCTCAAGTGGCTCTTCATATTCCTTATGGAACGGTATCTGATCGGTTGATATCCATCTGTTATCTCCTGGTCTTCGTATTCGTAGTAATTATTCAAAGCATTCGTCAGTTTTGTGATTATAACTAAAACTTTTCATAAAATCAGATATTATTCCAAACATTATTTTTGAGGCAAAACTTACGAATAATTTGAATAAATAAGTATTTTATTGAAATTTTGTTGAAATAGATTTTATTAAATAATTGATTCATTATTTTTGCTAAACATATGGTATTAAATGGATTCCCAAAACAATTTGTTTTTATTGGTTTTACGAAAGAAAAAACAAAATTAGCTTGGCTGAAATTTCAAATTGATCTAGCAATCTTGGCCATTGGTTTTGAACACGGCTTTCATTGTCATCGGATTTCCACACGATTTTTGTATGCATTGAATAAAAAAGTCCGGATTTTCTTTCATAACGGGAACACATGAATTGTCTTTAGCACAGGGTAACTTTCCAGTGCAGGCCAGGGTGCAAATGGTGAGGTAAAGATATTTACCTAGCTCTTCAGTAGGATTCTCTGCATTTTTCAGATCATTGCAGGACACTTGACAGGAATTGGGTGCTCGAGAATAAACGGGTGAACTCGAGTTCAACGGAGCCGTTGGATATATGGGAACCCATTTATCCGACTTATGGGAGCCTTTGCTCGACACTAATTCAATGCTGACCAGGATTTTCAACAATACTATCAAATATATGCCATTTATTAACATTTTATTGATTAGTCATAAATATTTTTGTTAATAAAAACAATTATGACTTTCAATTAATTAATCGTTTTTATTGGAAATTTGAGAAATCATTTGACTTTCACATCATTTAAGTCTCATTTCCTTTTCCCTTAATTAATTGAACTTGATTAAATTGATTCGATTGTTTTATAAATTTTACTCACTTATGAATCAGTTAAATCATTTGGCCTATATTCGGATTACAATTGTACTAGAATAAATCCTTAAGGCCATGATCGAACTAAATATACCCTTGAAAAACCATTGTCTAGGTTAATTCAAAATTAAAAATTATTTTCAGTTTGAAAATTATTATTTGTTACTCACAATGCCAAACAGATTGAATCCTGGTTGTTATTTGACTTATTAAGGCTATTTGCGAATTTAAATTGAAAATTACCATGCAGGTTTGTGTTTTTTGTTAATTCAATATTTGACTTTAAAATATTTAAATGAGTTGAACTTGTGTTACTTATCAAATTGTTTCTAGCACAATTACATTCAATCAAAATTAAATTGATTATAAGAAACAACAAAATTAATTTCATTTTCTTATAATATGATAAATACAAAGGTTTTAAACAAATGATTCTTAATTTAAAACCTTATTTGAAGACAAAAAACCACAAATCATTTTATTGAGGAAAACAAAAGAAAAATAATATGAAACACACAGATGAAAATTTACCTTGTGAATTTCCAAAATAAATGCATTAAATAACAAAATATCGAAGGAAGTTAGCAAGATTAAAATTCGAGATCTCGTTGAAACCCAAATTATTGAAAAGTTGAATAAAATCAAATAAATAGTTATTACAATCTTTTTATTAAAACCTGGAAAACCATTATTTAAAATAAGTGAAAAACATTGTTTTTCTGAGAGTTTTCTGGAATATATTCGGATCAATTAATTTATTGATAATCTGAAGAACGCTCTGAAATTCAATCGAATCTTCAGAGGATTTAAAGTCAATCACAAAGTCTTCGGACTTATATTCGATGAAAAACTTGAAGTTTTGAAGTTTTTGGTCCATATCTCAAATAATTGTGAATAAAATTATCAATTGTTTGAAAATATTATAAATAAAGAAAAATCATTAAATGAATTAAATTCACGAGAAGTCAATTACTTTATAAATTATTTGCATTAATTTAATTCAAATTCAATGGCCATTACTTTTTGTAACAATATTTCTGACACTTTTCATAACAATGTCTGAAAACGTAACTGAAATTCAAATCTGAAATCGATTTCATTGAAAAAGTTTTTCCAAACAATTGAAACAATTTTATGAAATTTTTTTCAAAACTTTCAAAAACTTTTTTCGACTGCAAATAACAAATTGTAATCACATCCAATTATCAACAAATCTTTCTCAAAGAACTATCAGAACTGAAATGAACGAAGCGATGAACGCATTGGAAGCGGCGGCGGCACCGGTAGCGCCGCGAATGACTTTATGTAAACACATAAATGTCTGGACAAAGGGATTGGGACGTAAAGTGGTTCCAATTAAAGCGAGACTTACGCGGGAACAGAGCCTTCTCGTCAAAGTCCTAAAGGACAAGAATATTCCCTTTAATATCGAGGAGAGGGACGATAAAATGACTTACCATCCGGTGGTGACCATTAGGTTAGG
>JAQIXV010000480.1:0-33389 GCA_034700625.1 Tectocepheus velatus | reverse complement strand
AAAAGAAGTGTTGGACAACATTCTTGACAATTAAGTTATGGTTTGAAAATTCAATTACAGATTAATTATGTTTTAAAATATGTCTGAAACTAATGCAACAAATTTTTCTAAAAAAAAATTAATTTAAATTCTAATTACTTTTGAAATGTTTGCAAATAATTAATATAATATTCAAATTAATGAAACAACAGATTATGAAATGAAAATGAAATCAAAAGTATGTGACCAAGAGTTGGATCAAATTTATTGTACATTTGATTCAATTATTTTCTATTTTCTATTATTACTTATTTAGTTTGAAATCATATTTAAACAAAAAATTAAATTTTAAGTAAAAAATTGTTTTGAAATAAGCGCTAAAATGACTGAACGGAAGTGAAGTATAGGTTCAAAACTCACGTTTACTCAAATCTTAAGAACTGAATATCAATTGACTTTAATCCCAAACCAGAGGAATGGGTTTCGATGTCAACAAATTTGTTGATCTGACAGAAAGTCTGGCGAATGATTTGAGTTGTCATATCTGTCACCAGATATTAGACAATGGAGTCAACAGTCATTGCGGACACAGTTTTTGCCGAAAATGCGTTAAGAAATACACCGACACTAATCATAATCGATGTCCCGAATGTGAACAACTGTTCAGCAAAAAAAGACCACATTTTATGGCAAATGATGTCAATATAATTGCTGTCAACTATTTTTACTTCACTCGTAATTATAGAGTTCAGCCAATTATTGATGGATTGAAAATCAAATGCGATTACGAGTCATCCGGATGTCAACAATTGGTTCAATTCAGTCAAAGACAACAACATCTGGAGAAGTGTAAGTATAGGTTCCGTAAGATCCCTTCAATGAGCGCCGGGAGTAATAATTGTTGGTTTCAATCGTCACTCTCTGCGATGCCCTCACTATCGATGAAGAAAAACATAAACTCAGTTAAAGACTCGACACCGAGTCGGCCAACAATTGGAGTCAAAATCAAAGACATACAAAACAAGAGCCAAATATCGACCGAAATTGTGTCCGAACTTAAGACTAAAAACAAAGAATTGATTCAAAGAAATGAGAATCAGATTAAAAATATCGAGAAATGAATGAAGAAAACATTGAACTCAAAGAAGAGGTCGAAAAATTGCGAAAAGAGAATATTATTCTCAATAAATGTCTTAAAAAATCGAAAGACAATAATATGAAACTCAAGAGTGAATTGAAATCAAAATCCGATGAAATCGAAGAATTGAAGACAAATCTCAAGGAATTGAAAATCAGTTTCGAAAACATCGCAAAAGAGAACCAAAGACCTAATGAAGAGATTATACGAAGAAACCAATTGAGAGATAATCAAACTCAAGGTATTGACAAACCGTCACAACTCGAAGAACAGGTCGAGAAGAGTATCTCTGAAAGCAATAAATGGCAAAACAAATACAAACTATTAATCGACGAAAATATAGATCTGATTATAGAGAACAAGAGATATAATAATTTGAAACAAAAGTACGAAACTCAGGAAAAACTTATAAACGATTTGAAGGAAGAGTTGGTATCAAATCAATTAAAATGTGTTTCCAAAGATAGGGATCAATTGAAATGTGATTTGAGTCGACTCAGAGATAGACTGGAAGACAAAGAAAAAGAGACGAAACCCTTCGAAGCCATCGAAACGCAGAAAATTAGATCCAAATTAGAATTGGATTTAAAGGAAGACTTCGTTAATTCATTCGATACTAAATCGTTTTATAAGGATTTTCTTCCAGAGGTTGTGCTCTTTGGGACCCATTGCTGTTATGCGGTCAGAGTTTCCCTCCGTTCTAATGGTCTCGTAATTTCTTCGAACAAATTCAGATCTTTTGACTTCAATTTCAGATCTGTTGAAAACATTAGATTCTGTTTTGAGACAACCCTTCCATTGCTTATCATAAGCACAACCTATAGCTCATGTAATTACATTCGGAGATGTATTGGTATGAGAAGTGGTTTCGATGGATGGTTTCAAACCGATTCTAGCGGTAAATCAAATGTTTTCGATTGTATTTTCATATTTTTATTATTTTCAATAACTTTTAGATCCGTTTGAGAGGAATATTGTAATCAAATTCATTCCCGAATCGATGTCAACAAATGACTGGTTGTCTCTTATCTTCTATTCATTCCTTTTGAAATCAGATCTCAAGTGTCGGTCCATTACTGCAAAAGAGGCAAAAGAAATGTTGGATAAGACTCTCAAAAACTAATTTATTGTTTGAAAATATAATTTTATGTTTTAATTGATTTTTATCTTAAAAATTATTGAATTTATAAAACAATTTCTTAAAATTGAATTCAAAACTATTCTTAATATAATTTTATTCAATTCATTTGATACTCAATGAAACCATTTAAAAATTGTAATACTTTTAAATAAAATCTGTTTTATAAATGTTTTAAACAATTGTTTTATGTCTTATATCTTCAGATTCAATACATTTTGTCAAACAAATGATAATTATTTTGTTTGAAATAAGCGCTCAATTGTTACGTACTTTCCTTTCTATTCACCGGAAGTCCTGTTTTTTATGCGAAGTAATGGTCTGACTATTGGAACAAATTTATGTCTTTTGAATTACTCAATGACTCACTCCTGAAGAATGGGATTCGATGTCAAAAGATTTGTAAGACTTCCAATATATCTGATCGAGAGATTAAAATGTGATTATTGTCACCAAATTGTTGACAATGCGGTCGAAACCGATTGCGGACACACTTTTTGCAGACAATGTGTCCACAAATGGATTGTTTTTGGAACCGGAAATGAATGTCACAAATGTGGACAAACACTGACCACCAGAAAGAGGTCCAAAACAATGGCAGATAACGAAGAGTTTGTGTTTATTAATAGCTATTTATTTAAACAAAACCTCGAAATCAATTCAATTATCAATGGATTGAAAATCAAATGCGTTTACGAATCAAATGGATGTCAAGAATCGATTGAATTGAGTGGACTTTCCGCTCATCAGAAGAACTGTCGGCACCGGTTCTGCACGACATGTGATACAGCTATGAGTCCTGAAGGGAGACACAAATGCGTCAACTTTTTGATGACTGAAGAAAACGTCGAAAACCTAAAAGATTTTGAGTCAAAACCAGCGAAGACTGAATCCGATGAATACCTGAAGAATGTTTGGTCCGAGTCTTATAACGACATCAATCGACTCAAAGAAGTTCTTTTGGATTATAAAAGAGATAACGAATTTATGGCCAAAAAAGTGATGAAACTCGAGAAAGAGGTGACAACTCTGAAGCAGAAGAACCTAATGAAGACAATTAAAGATTTGAATCAAAAGGATTTAAAATCCAAACTCGAAAACAATCCGAAACAACTGAAGACTGGGATTGAAGAAGAATTTGACAAACAATTGAAAGACGAGAGTTTGAAACCTATGAGTGATATCCATCACCAAAAAGATGATCCAAAAGTGAAGTCCAATCAAATTGAAGACAATAACCAATTGATTGAAGACTCAGAAAGTAATTCAATAATTAATTCAAATTTTGATCAAAATAATGGAAATGTCGAACAAATTAACGAAATTGAGAACCATTTGGAAGTAATAAAAGACTTAAAGCAGTCAAACATTGAACTCAAACAAGAAGTCCAACGATTGACCACAGAATTGAAAATGAATAACGAAATGAATGGCAATATTATTATCGAATTGAAGCAAAATGTTTCAAATTTGGTAAATAAGTTGAAACACAAAACAAATTGTGTGGAAGAGCTTAAGAATAAAGTGGTGGCTAACGATGAGACCGAAAAACTGATCCCTTGTCTTAAGAATCAAATTTTAAAACTTCAAGAGAAAGAAGAGACGACTCAACTCGAGATCCAAAGCCTTAAAATTGAATTAAATGAATGGCAAACAAAATACAATGAAATTAGAGAACTCGAAGACGAGGTCGTGAAGAGTATTACAACAATTAAAGAATTGGAAAACAAATACAAAGAAGTTTTGGACAAAAATCTGGATTTGATTAAAGAGTTAAATAAAAGCTCAGTTTGGAAACAGAAGTATGAAAAACGTGAATATCTTATCCGAAATTATTACCAAAAACTCATTGATTTGAAGACAATTATTAAATCAAATGAAACGGAACTCAAAAATTTTTCTGAAGATAAGAACCAAATGTCTGTTGAATTGAATGAACTCAAAGATAAACTGAACGATAAAATCAATGAATTGAATGAAAAAGACGTTAAAATTGAATCAAAAGAAAATGAATGTAATTCTGTGCGAAACCATTTGATTCAAAAGGGTTTGGATTTGAGTCGATCTCAACGTAAATATTCTGAACTCAAACTAAGAGACGAAGAAATGACAAAAAGAGTCAATGAATTGGAAGAAAAGAATACGAATCTCACAGAAGAAGTAGTGAAGACTATCCGACAAAATAATGAATATATCACTCAAATAGAGCTCAAACACAACCTATTGATTGAAGAATATCTCAAACTCGAAAATAAGGTCCAAAATCCAGATTTGAGGGTAGAGTTGGACCGAAGATCAATAGATAGAAGAGAAGAGATTTATAAAACTATTGATTGCCAGGACTTGCACTTTATTAAAGAGTTTATTAATACAATAAGTAATCAATCGTTCAATAGTATTATTTATACAGAGGTTGTGCTCTTTGGCACTCATTGGCGTAAATCGTGTAAAATTGAATTAAACTCAAATGGAATTAATTTCTTCGGCAAAACTCGGAATCAGAATAATTTCGACGTTAGGTTCAAATCATTCGATAAAATTATATTTTGTTTGGAACAACATTTTCCGTTGATTGCCATAAGAGTGGGCAGAGTTGGCCATACCTGCCATTACATAAGAAGACGACTCAAACTAACCAAATCAGATGTCAAAGGATGGTTTGATGTCAACTCTGAAGGTGATTATCAGTTCTACAATTAATTATAATGTTTGATAGAAACTTACCATGGTCATTTTTATTTTAGATCCAAATGAAAGGTATATAATTATTAAATTAATTAATTTGGAATCAATGAGAGCTAATGAGTGGTTGTCTCTCATAATCTATTCATTAAAAGTGAGGCCAGAGATCACATATCAAACAATTGATGCCAATAGAGCTCAACTATTGTTAAGTCAATTGAAGTAAAGTTTAATTCTTTTACTATTATTACTGAATTGTCTTAATTATAGTTTTGATAAACTTTTGTTTATTTTTATAAATATTTTTTTGAATTATTATATATTATTTGTTTGAAAATAATTTGATATAAAATATTTTGTACTAATTTTACATAAATTCAATTATTATCTAAAAATATTGCAAATATTTAATGGATTTCTACTTTTTCTTCAAAAAAAACAATTGTTTGGAAAAAGTGGTCAAAAGTTTTGTTCTCATAAATGTTTGTCACATTGTTTATGAATGGATCACACCTTATGTTTCCCTCCAAATGTGACGTCAAATGTGTTATAAATTTCGTCATTTATTTACTAAAATAAATAATATAATTAATATATTAATCATTTTAATCATTTTTCCACAAATATATTGATTTTTATTTCTATTCATTGACTATTCAGACATTAAATGTAATTAAAACTATTAATTCTTCAAAATCTAACAATAATTGACATATATATATCAAAATTACAGTAAAAGTTAGAGTAAAACCTCAATTAAGTAAAATCCTTATATAATATTCAAATATAATTTTTTTCTAATTATTTATACTTAAATTGAGTTAATAATTATTTTAATTTTTGAAATAAATATAAATATAGCATGCTAAGTTAGTTAAGTCCAACAAATAGTTGAACTATGCGTTCAATATATTGAGGTTTTGCTGTAGTTTTGCTACTCTTAACAAAATGATTAAAAGTGATGCAAACGATGTAAACCTAATCACGTGATTACAGTTCAGTTCAGAACTGGATATACTTTAGTTTTATTTGTCTTACTATTCATTCGAAGCATAAGTTTTTGGTTTCAAATAAATTGATTCAAAATAATAACCATTTAATGGGTTTCGATAAGAGTCGGTTCATTGGTTTAACGGATCCGTTCGACAAACTTCTTGAATGCAATCTCTGCAAAGATATCTGCGAAGACGCCATCGAAACGCTTGAGTGTCGACACGTTTTCTGCAGGACTTGTCTTCAGACATATCTCGATAACAAAGACAATAAAATATGTCCCGAAAAGATGTGCGACAAAGTGCTTAAGAGGAAGAGGAATAAGTCTGTGGCCGAAAACGACAACGACTTCTTCATATACCGCTCTCATCTGTTCCGTCGAAACCATAACATTAACAAAACTGTCTCCGAATCTAAAGTCAAATGCGATTTCATTGGCAACGGATGTAACGCAGAAGTGGTCTTCAGTCAACTCTCGGAACACATGGAGTCGTGTCCACAAAGACCTAACTTTTGTATGAATTGCGAAAAATATGAAGTGAAGAGAATCGCTGCCAATCAGAGGATCGACAAATTGAATAAAAAAATATCACTTCTCGAGAAACAAATCAAAGACACAGAAGGAGAGGTCATCCCTCCCGTCGTCCCTAAGACTGAATTCGATGAACACTTTAAAGACAAATATGAAGAGAGTCTCAAAGAAATAGAAGAACTGAAGAATAGAGTGAAACAACTGTCAGATATTCCCGAAGACCAAAAGGGGTCACAAATGGATATAATCATTGAAATGAATAAAAGGAATTCCGATCTCAAGAAAGAGAACAAAGAATTGAAGACAAAATTAAAGGACTCTATTGAGGATAGGGACCAATTGGCTACTATTGTCGCACAACTCGAAGGAGAGGTCAAACAATGGGAACTAAAGTATAAAAACAAAGACAAAGAGAGAGAAGAATACGTCGAACAGAATATGAAACTCGTTAATGAAATTCGAGAAAAGAGGCGACAATTGGATCAAATGAAGGCTAAACACAACCAAAGATATGACGAAAAACAGATCCAAGACCTCAATAATGAGATATCGAAACTCAAGAGCGAGAAAGAGGTCATCAAAAATGAGTTTACGGCTGAAGAACAGAATTTGAAGACAAAAATCGCAAAAATTACCGAAAAAAACATTGTTTTGAAAGAAATTGAAGACAAAAATAGACTTAAATCTAATGAATATAATGAAAGGATTGCAGAACTCATTAATGACATACAATTCAAAGATAATGAGTTGAAAGCGAAGACAAACCAAATGGAAGAACAGAGCCTTAAGATCGAAGAATACCATAAAAAGATCCAAATGTATGACAAAGAGATCGCAGATTTGACTAAAAATTATTCGATATTTGAATCCGAAATAATTGACGTCAAAAATAACCACAAAAAGAGAGAACTCGAATGGAAGGCAAAAGAAGACACAAATATCAACAAAATTAAGAAACTCGAGGAACAGATCCACACAAACAATGATAAAGTTATAAACGAATTGAAAGTAAATAAATTAAAACTCGAATACGATATCGAACTGAAGGACAACACAATCACTGAATTAAAGACAAAACTCGAGAAACTGAAGACAATTAGAGATGAAAACAACGATCTTATAGTAAAAGGACTTAACGAAGACATTTCAAAACTTGAAAAACAAGTGGAAAGCCATCAAAAAGAGATACAAATCCTTAAGTCTTCAGAAAAGGATTTGAAAACAAAATGCAATGAATTTGAAGCGAAATATAAACAACTCGAAGACATTTCTAATAAGAATCAATACTTTTCTCTATACCAAACAAATCTGAATAATTTGAGAGAAGCCAATCAAAAGGTGGACAAACTTACTCACGATCTCAGAATAAAAGAACATTTATTGAAATCCAAGATCGAAGACATCAAAAACAAGGACCAAATTATTGAAAACATGAAGAGTGGGTCCAATAATCAATTCGATTGGAAAACCAAATACGAAGACAACGAAAAAGTTGTCAAACAATTGAACGAAAAGACTTCAAAACTCGAAAACGATATTAAATTAAAAGAAAATGAATTAAAAGACTTTAAAACAAAGTTCACTACAATTAGCGCCGAAAACGAAAATAATAAAAAACACATCAATTCTCTGAACGAACTTATTTTGAGTCTCAAGACTAAAATGAAAGACACGGAAGACATACATAACTCAAAAATGAATAAATTGTTCGAAAAATTGGTTGAAATGGAGGAACAGATAATATATAGCGGAGGAAAAGCAGAGGAATGGCAACAAAAATACAATGAATTAATCGATAAAAGTAAACAATCAGAAGAAGACAACCGGAAGAAGGGGTCCACTAATGAATGGAAGAGAAGGTACGAAGATAGCCAAGATCAAAATAAAAAATTGAGTGAAAAAGTCTATCAATTGGAAAAAGATTTGGAGTCAAAGAAAAAGGATCTCAAAAAAGTTCGCAGAGATAGGGATATAGTCTCTAAAGATTTGAATCGATATAAAGACATTTATAACGGAATTGAAAAGGATTTAAATGAAGAGATCATTGAATTGAAAAAACAAAAGTCAAAACTCGAAGAAGTGCTTCAGAACAGCGAACAGCCATTCATTACGGAATTCAACAAATATACCAATGATTTGGAGTTTGGGTTTAAGTCACAAATGATCCGCTGTTTGAGTGATCGAAAACAAAAGCTTACATACAATACAGAGTATGTGCTGTTCGGTACGCATCGGCGTCAGGGCTGCAAAATAGAGATGAGTCGAGGATTAGGTATACGTTTCCATTCAATTAAGACAAACAATTGCTTTCACATCAAATTCGAATCAATGGTTGAAATGCAGTTTTGTTTTGTGACGAGTCTTCCGGTTGTTGTCATAAAACCAGATATAAATACTTGTCGTTTCATTCGTAATATTCTAAGAATGACCGGTCCTTCCAATCGATGGTTTGATGTCGAGTCCAAAGGTTTGTTTCATTACTTTTAAAATTAATTTTGTTTTTATTAATTGATTTTCTATTCAACAGATTTGTGTGAAAAGTATGTTATAATCAAATTATTTCCGGATTCGGTCAAAACCGAAGACTGGATGTCTTTCCTCTTGTTTTCAAATGAAAAGAGAGATTCAAGGATTCAGTTCTCGTCTATCGATGGAAATAGAATTCAAGAAATTTTAGACAAAAATCTCCGACACTCGACGAATACTATAAGAATTGAATGACAATAATATTCGCTAAAATTGATAATCAATTAAAAGATTTGATTCTTTGAATTCCATTCAATACTTTATTCATAAATTTTTTTATTTAAATGATTTATAATTTTATTTAATTTTGTTGCCATAAGTTGTGTCTGACATATATTTTCATGAATTAATGTCAACTTTAAGTAAAATGTTTTCAAAACTGTTATTAAAGTCTTAATTATTTGAACTTTTATTGACTCTATTTTTTGAATAATAACTGTTAAGTTAAATGACGTTAAAAACATTCATTTATTGCATACTTTTCCACTTTTCTCTACACCTTTCCATTGCTTTTAGTGAATTCTTATATAATTATAAAAAAGAATCAATTTTGCAGCATGGTCACTAGCATGGTCACTAGCATGGTCACTTGCTTGGTCACATTGGTCAGCAACAATTAATAGCACAATCAATAAAAGAGTTGAAGTTTTTATAAACTTCGGATTACTTTGTATTTGAATGACTCTTATGTTATGTGACGTCAAAAGTGTTTTGTTTTGAAAAAGTTTTGACTTTTGTTTACATTTTTTTCATATTTTGGTTAAAATAATGACTTCTTTTGATTTCAATCGTTTCATAGATTTGACAGAAAAAGAGACAAAACACTTGAGTTGTAGTATTTGTCTCAATATATTCAATAATGCGATTATCACGAGTTGTGGCCACACTTTCTGCAAGTCGTGTCTCAATACGTGGATTGTTTGGAAGCGTCGAAAAGAGTGCCCCCAATGTCGCAAACAATTCAAGAAAAAGAGAACCAATACTCCCATTGAAGACAATTGTGTGGTTATCGACAATACTGTCTTCACTCGTAATCTTATGGCCAACTCAATGGTCGACGAATTGATCATTAAATGCAGTTTTGATTTCAATGGATGTCAACAAACAGTTAGGTTTGGGTCACTTCCCTCTCATATGAAGGTCTGTCAGTACAGGACGTGTAAGACATGTGACCTGTCTTTCGGTAATTGTGAAGAACATAATTGTTTGGAACTATTGAAGAGAGAAAGGATTCGAATGAAACACAAATTTAATCAAATGAATGAAAAAATCAATGGATTAGAGAAAGAGGTGAAGAAAAATGTGAAACAAATCAATCGATTGAAAAATAAATACATAAAAAGCCTTAAAATGATTAAAAATAATCAGAGAAGAGAGAAAAGTCTGAAATTCTTCATTTCATCTAGTAACAATAGTAACAATAGTAACAATAATACTATTGACAAAACCATTTGAACCGATTTTCAGTAGAAATTTCAAAACAAATATAATATTTGATATTAAAAACAATATTTATATATATTTTTTGTTAATCTATTATTCATTGAAATCTATTTTAATTAAGAATTTAATTTTGAAACTAATTTTCATAAAATAATTCCTTTGTATCAAAGTTTAAAAGTTGTTAATTGAATAGCATTTAGTGTTGTGTCAAAAGTATATAGTTTGGCGATTAGTCTAAAACTTTAGTATTAAATGTTTTGTATTTCAATTGTATTTGACTCAAAAATGACTAAAATATTGACTAATAGTAATAATAAACATTAATATTCGGAAAATTGTCATATTTTTGAAGGTCAAGAGTAAACTCACTTTTAGCTAGATTATAAAAGTTGAATGGATAAATAGTCACTCATTTATATATATGGATGAAACGCATATAATTTCATATCAGAAGTGATTGTCCATCAAAAAGGTTGAGACCTTTTGTTGACAATTTATTTTAATAAAAATTATTGATTTGATTGAAATAAATGTCTTATTATTTGTATCGTTTCGTTGGTTTGTCCGAAGGGGAGACAAAACACTTGAGTTGTAGTATTTGTCTCAATATCTTCGAGAATGCAATTATCACGAGTTGTGGCCACACTTTCTGCAAGTCGTGTCTCTATGATTGGATTGTTACTGAATATCATAGCGATTGCCCCCAATGTAGGCAACGATTCAAATTCAAAAGTTTATTTGAAAGGGAGGGCGAAAACAATTTGATTATTATCTCTAATCACGTCTTCACTCGTAATCTTGTGGTCAATGCAATGATCGACGAATTGACGATCGAATGTTTCAATAGTCGCAGAGGTTGTCGACAAACCATTAAATTGGGTCTTCGATCAACTCATCTCAAAGAATGTGAATTTAGATTATGTGAGTCCTGTGGCATAACCTTTGGTAAAGTGGCAAAACATAACTGTTTGGAGCTCTTGAAGAGACAAAGGGATCAATTGTTGGACGAAAGCTCTAAACTTCGAAAAGATAACTACAATTTGGAAAAGAAAGTGAAACAATTGGAATCAAATTACGAGAATAGAAGTACAAGAGTCCCAAAAATCCATTGGAATGCTTCCAATATTACAATTAACTAATTTAGATGCTCCGGGTTCTCATATAATTCTAATTAATAATTTGAATTCAACGTTTTTAAAGCAATTATTAATATTTATTTTAATGTTTTAATACTTTTCAATATATATTTTATATAATGTCATATACTTTAAGAAATAATTCAATAAAATTGATAAAAGTTTTTATAATTTTTGTTACTTTATGTTTGAATAACTCTTATGTAAAGTGACGTCAAAATCGTATTAAAAAGTTATGCAAACATTTGTTTTCATACAATTCATACAATTTATATAATTATTAAATAATTGTATAATAATTATAATTCATATAATTTTATTCAAACAAATGTCTAATGAATTAAATCGTTTCATTGATTTGACCGAAAGCGAGAAAAAACACTTGAGTTGTAGTATTTGTTTCAATATCTTCGACAATGCGGTCATCTCTGAATGTGGTCACACTTTCTGCAGGACATGTATTCAGCACTGGATCCGATCGCTTCAAAGTGAACGTAAAGACTGTCCCCAATGTCGCAAACAGTTCACAAGAAAGAGGAGGAATGAAGCGACGAATGACAACAACTCTTTGATTATCTCAAATGTTGTCTTCACTCGAAATCTGGCCATTAATGCGATGGTCGAAGAACTGAAGATTAAATGCGTTTACTATTTCAATGGATGTCAACAAATATTGAAGTTGGGGTCACTTTCCTCTCATTTGTCTGTATGTGAGTATAGGCTCTGCACTAACTGTGGCCTAACATTCGGTAAAGTCAATGAACACAACTGTTTGGAGGCATTAAAGAGAGAAAGGATTCAAATGAAAGACAAAATCAATTCACTCGAAGAGGAACTGAAGAAAAGTTTGGAAAAAATCAAAGAATTGGAGACAAAATGCGGGGAAAGTGATAAACATTTGGATGTCTATGACTTTCGCGGTGATGATACCACAGATGATGATCGTACGAGTGATCATGCTTATTCTTTCAGAAGACGTCGAGGACCACAACCAATAGAGTCTCCATTGAGTGAATTATCACAATCTGGTAACTCTTCAGATGAGTCTTCAGAATATAATACGGATTCTTCAGGTTTTTCAACTGAAATCTGAACTCATTATCGATTTATTTGATTTCATCCGAATAATCATAAATTCAATTATAAATGTATTGAAAAATATCGCAATTTATATGAAAATAAAAATTCAAAAAATGTTTTACAGATTTAGAGTCACTTTGTTTTTGAACGACTTGTGATGTGACGTCAAATACAGGGTTTGTCTGTGAATTGATTTCGTCATTTGTTTACATTTGTGTTCAAAACATTTGTTTTAAATGTTTTATTATTATTATATTTTTTAATGTATTTCATATTATTTTGATTAAAATTGATTGAAATAAATGACTTCTTTTGATTTGAATCGTTTCGTAGATTTGTCTGAAAGAGAGGCAAAACACTTGAGTTGTGGTATTTGTCTGAATATCTTCGATAACGCCGTTAGCTCTGAATGTGGCCATAATTTCTGCAAAAAGTGTGTCCAACAGTGGATCCAAAACAATCACAAGGAGTGTCCCCAATGTCGCAAAGAGTTCAGAAGAAAGAGATCCAATTGTATGGCAAACGACGACAATCTGGTTATTATCTCAAACAATGTCTTCACCCGTAATCTTGTGGTCAATTCAATGATATCTGAGCTTATGGTCAAATGTGATTACTATAGCAATGGATGTAAACAAACTGTTATTTTTGAGTCCCTCTCATCTCATCTGAAAGAGTGTGGGTATAGAATCTGTAAGACCTGTGACTTCGATGTCGGCACTCCTGAAGAGCACAACTGTTCACAGCTTTTGAAGAATAAATTGAATGAAGTTAAGGGTCAGTTGGAAAACAAGATATTTCAGATCACAAGACTCGAGGAACAGCTGAAGACTAATAAATGTTTGGCCGACGGCTGGAAACTCATCGCAACGAAGAATCAACAGTCGGTCGAACCTCTGAACAAAAGAGTCAAAGAATTGGAGGAAACGATCCGTAAAAACGTTTCGATGATTGAGATATTCAACCATTTGTTGCCATCACTGGATCTGAAGGCAAAGTTCGTACTTTTGGGAACACATTTCGTTCATAAAATTGATGTCAGTCTAAACGAGTGGTGTCTGTACTTCAGATTTGGTGTAAATAACTTCTATATTCACTTCAATTACTTCGAAGAGATTATGTATAGTTCTGAGGCCTCGGAGCCCTTCGTTGTGATAAAAGTGTCCAATTATTGTTGTCATTGTATTAATGAGCAATTGGTTAACACTATTGACAGATCAAAGGGACGCTTCGACGTCGAGTCCTTATGTTTGTATCAAATTATTTGTCTTTTTTTTATTTAACTTTAATTTGTTTTCGTTGTTTAGATCAGAAAGAGAGGTATGTTATCATAAAACTGGAGCCACCGATGGTTGACATCGCTATTGAGTTACTCTCCATTCGGTTATCGAAACGCAAACCTGAGGTCAAATGTATGGCTATTGATGTGAATACGACCCGAAAATTGGTAGAAAACGCTCGAAGACTGTCTGAAGACGTCTAACAAACAATTATTGAAAACAGTTTTTATTTTATGTTTAAATGACTTTAAATTTATGCCAATATTTACTCAATTATCATATGAATTGAAAATAGTTTCGAAAACTTCTATAAAATTCCAATTTATTTGAATTTTTCTGATCTCTAATTATAACTAAAATTATTATTTCATTAAAATCTGTAAAATATTTTCCTTCAAATCATATCGTAATAAGAAAATGATTATTAATTTCTGTAAATAATTGAAAATTAATAAAAATAATTCATTTGAACTGAAATTTCATTAATTGAATTGAAGCGGAAATGAGATAAAAGTTTTATGACTAAAGTTAAATCTAAACCCATAATAAGTGTTATGTCGTTTGCGTAACATTTGTTTGTTTAATGATATGAAAGTGATATCACGTTTTGTTTTAATTACATTTTATTCAAATGTTTTTATTTTTGTAACTCAAATGAATTGATGCCTGGATTTGACTTCAATCGGTTCGAGGATTTGTCAGATAAGGAGAAAAAGTACTTCAATTGCAGTCTCTGTTCTAAAATCTTCGACAATGCAGTGAACAGTGACTGCGGACATGACTTCTGCAAGGATTGCATCGAAGAGTGGATCCAAAACAATAGGAATGAATGCCCTGAATGTCATCACTCGTTCCGGAGGAAGAGATCCATCGAATTATCGAATGATAACAATTTGGTGATAATCGCTAACAATGTGTTCACCAGAAATCTTGGGCTCAACTCAATGATCAACGAATCGACAATTAAATGTGATTTCGATTTGAATGGATGTCAACAAACGATGAAATTGAGTTCACTTCAGACACATCTAATTGAATGCGAGCACAGAATTTGTAAGAAGTGTGAACTCACTTTAAACACATCCGAAGATCACAATTGTTTGGAACTCTTGAAGAAAGAGAGGAACCGATTGAGTCATGAGTTGAGTGAAACCAAAGATAAAAACTTTGGTCTCGAAAACGAATTGAAGGAAACTTTGGATCAAAAGAATGATTTCAAAGAGAAGTTAAACAAATGTAATGAAAGGAATGGAGAACTCTTGAGTCAAAACTTGAAACTCGAATTAGAAGTCAAGAGTTTAAATGAAATCAATACTAAATTCAAAGTATTGAAAATCAAAATCTCAAGACTTGAGGACCAAATCAAAAGTCATTCGAATTATAAAAATGAAGTCAAAAATAAGTTCAAAGAAATTAAAGATAAAAATCAATTACTCGAAGAAAAAGTCAAGAAATACAAGAATTCAATCAAAGAATTGAACGAAAAGTTAGAGAAAAGTCAAGAAATGGACAGAGATTTGAATAATAGTAATCAAAGCGAAGAAGAGATTACAAATAAAAAACTTTTGAATGACTCAAACGATTGGTTGCTCTCATCGAGTCTTAAAGTGGATTACATTCTTTTGGGAACATTCAAATTAGTGCCAAGATCAATTGTTTTAAACGAGTCTTATCTGTTTGCCAGTAGTGGTGAGGGATGTTTCTCCATATCTTACGCAGATATCGAGAAATTCATGTATTGTTTGGAGCCGTCCCTCCCGTTCCTCATAATAGAGGTGAATAAGCCCTCGTCTTATGATATCAGAGACAGATTTCGATTCAGGAAACGGATTAAGGGTTGGTTTGACGTCGAATCTGAAGGTATTTTAGATATATTTGTATTTGAATTTTGATTAAAAATTTTACTTTTTTCAGATTCGAGTGAAAAGTATGTTATAATCAAATTATTGCCGAAGTCTTTGGATTTGATGATAGAATTGTTGGTAATTCGGTTCTCAAAGTATAAACAACAGCTCAAATTGACATTAATTGACAGCCATTTGACAGAAACTATGGTTAAGAGCGCCCGAAGACTACTCAAAGAAAACTAAAAATTATTGCATTTTTTGAAAATTATTTAATCATTTAGTCATTAGTTTTGCTTAATTTTCTTATATTTAACTTTTATATGGATTTATGTTTTGATCTCAACTTTAAGCCAATCATTTGATTTAAAAATATTGTGAATCAAAATGAGTTATCACTTTCTATGCATACAATCAATTGTCAATCACTGCCAACAATAGTCAATAGTTTATTGATAGTCAAACATTTTAATGATTAAGTGATTCATTTTTTTAAAAAAAATTTAATTATGATTTTACTTTTGTCATTCAATTAATAATATATTTGATTAAATAATTTGTTTTATATTTGTTTTAAAACTCTTTTTAGTTTGAAATAAATTATAATTTTTTCTTTTTATCTATTCTTTGATTAATCTGAAGGGAAGTCAAACTCATCGACGAAACGAAGTTTTTGAATAACTCTTTAGTCAATCTTTGAAAGTATTGCACGAGTTTTTGCAAGATTAGGTATCTTTTGATCTCAAATTACCTTTTATTGTAATTCATTAATAAATTGAATTGTGTTTTGAATCAATTGAAGTGATGCCAGGATTTGATTTAAATCGTTTCATTAATTTGTCCGAAAAAGAGACAAAACACTTGAGTTGTAGTATTTGTCTGAATATATTCGAGAATGCGATCACTACAGAGTGTGGTCACACTTATTGCAAGACATGTGTCGACCAATTGATTAAAACCAATCGCAAAGAGTGTCCCGAATGTCGACAAGAGATCAGAAAAAAGAGATCCAATCAAATGGCAAATAAAAACAATTTAATAATTATTTCAAATTATGTCTTCAGTCGTAATCTTATTGTTAACTCAATGGTCGGCGAACTTCAGGTCAAATGCGACTATAGTTTCAATGGATGTCAACAAACGGTTGAATTGTCTTCACTCGAGAATCACATTAAAAAATGTGATCACAGATTATGTAAGACCTGTCAGTTGACTATCGGAACAGATGAAGACCACAATTGTCTAAATCTTCTATTGGCTGCCAATAAGGAATTGAGAGATAAAAACTTAAAACTTGAACAACAAATGAAGACAAATAACGAAACTCTTAATAAGAAAAACTTAAGCCTCGAAAACAGTTTTTCTAATTTGAATGAAATGAGTGGATTACTGGATATCGATATTAATGGTGTTATGTTCGGAACTTTTCCACTAAATTCTCATTTACTTCATTTAAGTACTGTGACTGGTTCATTTCTTTTCATTTCATTTGACAGCAAGTCATACATCAAATCAATATTTTTAGATTTGAATAAAACAATTGAAATAATGTATTGTTCGGATCCATCCCTTCCTTACATTATTATAAAGCCATCGAAATCTTCGTCCGAACAAATTCGTGAAGAACTGGAACTAACGGATCACACCAAGGGTTGGTTTGACGCCGAATCTAAGGGTAATTTCATTTAAATTAATGTAAATATTAATCACTTTTTATGTTCAGATCCTTCCGAACGATATATTATTGTTGAACTGAAGACAAAAACATGTGAAACGGTTCTCAAATTACTTCCAATTCGGTTATCGCAACACAAACTCAAATTAGAATCAATTGATTGCAACAAAACGCGACAAATGGTGGAAACCGCCCGAAAACTAACCAAAAAATCATAAAACAGTTCCTAATTCTCAAAACTATTGAATTCTTTTTTGTTCTTAAAATTGTTTGATATACTTTTTTTTTATTCATAACTTATATTTTGAAAACAATACAAATCATTCAAATGTGTAAATGAACAAGGGATGTTAATTTGCTTAAATTGTGCCCCTCTTTGTTTTCCATTTAAATAAACACTTTTTTGCTTTTATTTTAATTTTATTCAAATAAAGACTTACTTCTCATTACTTCTCATTATTCAAACATTACTTTCAATCAAATAAAAGAATTATTAATTGAATTAAATGTTTTGTTTAATAACTAAATAGTATTTATTGTTCTTTGCGTTCAAAAAATAATTACATTATTTTGTAGTTTATTATAACAAATAGTAATAAGATTTGAGTTAAAAATAATCACAATTTAATTAATGCTTTAATTATACGAAAAGTTGATTTCATTTCCGAATAAAAAGCATTAGAATTGAGAAAAGGGTTACCCCTTTTAATACAGTTTTCCGTAATTGAGGGCAGAGTCGAGTCCATAGCCATAAGATTTGGCGATAACGGGCTCAGCAATGGGAGCGGCGTAAGCCTTAGTGAGAACGGGGGCCCCATAGGAGAGCTCAGGGGCGGCATAGGATCGGGTGAGCACTGGAGCGCCGTAAGATTTGGACAGAATGGGGGCGTCATAACTGACAACCTGAGGGCCATAGGACTTGCCATAAATTGGTTGGGCGTAAGCTCTCGCGGGAACGTCGTGTCTGATCGAGTACTGAGTGGACACTCCACTGGTGTATGCCTTGCCGTAGACGGGCTCAGCGATGGGAGCGGCGTATTTGGTGAGGACTGGAGCCCCATATGACAGCTGAGGAGCGCCATAAGAGAGCTGAGGAGCGCCATAAGAGAGCTGAGGAGCGCCATAAGAGAGCTGAGGAGCGCCATAAGAGAGCTGACGAACACCATAGGAAAGCTCTGGGGCGGCGTAACTCTTTGTGAGGATGGGCTGAGCGTACGATCTGATGAGTTGTGGGGCGGCGTATGATTTGGCATAAACCGGTGCCTCCGCATAGACCGGTCCGTAATTGTCGATCAGACGTGAATTGTCGGGAACGGCGACTGCGGCCGACACCAGAGCTGATAATAAGATCTGTAATTCACAACAAAATTAATGTTTTATTTAATTTTAAAAATGATTTCATTACCAAAGCGTTCATTGTTTTAGAGATTTGTAGCGAAAGTCTTCACAAACTTTTTATTTAGCGTTTAGTAAATGTTTTGTGATTTAATTTGTCTCTTGTGTCCACTTTTTATACTAAAAACACATTTAATAAAAGCCTTGATTTTGTGATTTAAAAAAACAAATTAAGATATTTGTTGTGAAATTAATTAATATTAAGAATAAATAAGACTTTATTTCATTTCATTTGAATCCTTGATATCCTTTTTAACCACATTCTTATTGACTCAGAATAAGTGATGTATTTATGCATTAGAATCGATAGTTTAGACTAATTATTGACTTATTTCTGATTGAAATCGACTTTTTTGGAGGACTTCTCTGGAATTGAATGTATTTCCAAAAAGTTTGCAAATCTTTCTTCAGTTTTACATTTGTTTGCTTTGAAGGCGTTTTTAAGTGCAATCAATTTCTGCCCTAAAGTCTATTTCTGACCGAAGGATAAAATTCAAAAAGTAGTAAACATTTTGAATATAATTTTTTTTTCTTTGTTTCTTGAGATAAGACAATCAAACAATTAAATTGAATGTCTTTCGGCTAAAAGTGATGATAGTTTTCTTGAAAATTGATATCATTTCTTATTTTTGTGAAACTTTTGGTTCCCTGAAAAACCTGTTCTACTGATAGCCTGACCAAAGAATTGCAATCAAAACATTTGATTGAAAATTGCGAAAGTGATAGAAAAAACACTGAATATTATGAGAATTGACTTTGAATTTTGGTTTTCCTGAGGATTGCGATTAAAATTTGAATAACTTATCGATGAATTAATTGCCAAAAATCAAAATGAATTGGTTTTATGTTTCAATTGTAGTGGTAATGAAATTATCTTAATTTGATTCTATTTCTGGTCAAACCTCAAGAAGTTCAATGAATACTACAAAGATATGAATAACTTAGCATGTTAATTAAAATTAATTAAAAAATTTTATTTTTCAGCAAGAACAAAATTAAATGATATGATATAAACTTGGTGCAATTTTAATGATTGATTATAAGCCCTGAACCTTTATCTCGGTCATTAAACAGAATAATTTAAACTTAAGTTTGAATACAAATTTTAATTCGTTTTAATTGATTTAAAATTGTTTTCTTATTAAAAGAACTTTGAATTTGATTATCAAATGGTATGTAAATTGTGTTTAAATTCAATTAATCAAGTATGATTATCAGTCAATTCAATGTTCAGTGTCAGTTAATTTTGATAAATTCATTTAAAATGATAGTTGAGTTTAATCTAATTTAAATGAATTCTGATTTATTTTTCAGGTAAACAGTGTTAAAGTTCTTGGAATAGGAAAATCAGTTTCTAATTAAATTACAATCAAAACAACAATTAATTTGAAAAATATTATTGTTTTGAAAACAAGAAGTGTTTTTCCGATATTTAATTATGAAAACAATTATAACGAGTTATGAAGTGTTAGAAAGTATGGAAAACAAGTTATTTCCGGAAATGTCTGTAATTTATCGGAGGAACTATTCATAACTTGAGGCCAAACTATGATTTCAAACTTATTTTTATCGATAATTATCTGAACCAAAAAGAATTAACGCAAACACGAAATCCAAATTAATTTTATCCAAAATAATGAAAATTATTTTTTCTTTGCGACAAAAGTCACAAAAACTTTTTGTGACAAAATTTTATGAAAGTAAAAAATTGTTGATACAAATGAACCAAAACTAATATAAATAATAGTTTTCTTGCCTTAAAATAATTGAAACCAGTTTTTGACAATACATTAAATGAATGGATGAAATGTTCGCTAATTTGAAATGAGATAATTTCACACAACATATGATTATTTGGTATTTGATTACAATTCCGTCAAAACATTTGCTTCAAATCATTATCTAATCCATGATTTCCATATATTTCATATGTAATGATGTCTAATATAGCATATGCTGAGCGAAAATCGTATTCATGGTTTTAAGTATCAATTATTTCGAAAAAAAATTCAAAGTGTTTCGCACTTCCTATTCATGTGTTAAGTCCTAATCTATTTTGAATAACTCTTTTACTATTATTCATATTTTTTATCAATAATGAAAAGTGTCTGAATTTTCTTCTTTTTGAATCCGTCCAAATCAGTCCAAATCAGTCCAAATCAGTCCAAACCAAATCCCTATCCTTTCGTTACACAAAAAAATAAACAAAAATCAAACAAAATGTTAATATAAAGAGATTTCGCACAAAATAGAACTCAAAACAAATATTTGTATCAATCGAATGATACAATACTTTTTGGGATATTCAGTGATTTTTCATTCAAAATGAGTTTCATATCCGAAATATTTTCGTTATTCTGTGCCTTAATTTTCTTCTCTTATTTGGAATTCGGTAATGATTTCACAAAATAATACCAAGCTCATGATAATATGTCCTATTTGATTAGGCTCATCAATGGGAATGATGATGGGAGGAGGTGGAGGTGGAGGGGCAGGTATTGTCTACATAAGTAACGGCAAACCGTCATTAACCAAACCACAAAGCGATTTGTGAGTGTTTTGCAACTTAATCTCACCTTGTTTTAATTGAAATTGATCCAACAGATTATTGATCAACCAGAAGGGCTGTAGTCCTACACTCATTAAAAACAGTTATAAGGGACAAAAGGACCTGTCAGTCACAAATTATATGATTTCATTTAATGACATTTAATCATTTATTTTTTTTCCAGTCTTATACTAGGTCAGTGTAATTCCAAGAAAAAGGTGATAAAGAAAGAATATGTGCCGGTGCCAATGCCTGTTAAAGAATACGTACCGGTGCCCATGGAGAAGGAGGTGCAGCCGATCATCGTTCAGATGAAGCAGCCTATGATGCCTATGAAAATGGATTACGGGATGCAAAGTATGGATATGGGTTACGGTATGAGTGATAGCTATAGTGGAATGGATACCAAAAAATCTGTGACTCACGTCTCACCCGATAAGAGAAAAGACGACTCAAAAGATCAGAAACCAAAGAGTACTCCGAAACCAAAGAACAAGGCTAGAAGAGTGATCAAGGCAAGAAAGAATGCTGAAACTAATAATTGAACAAGTTCATCTTCACCTATGGTTCATCAATTCATACTCATTATTTGTAATTACCTTTCCTGATGTCAAACACATTTACAAAACATGTTTCTGTCTTTCGTGTAGTTTTTTCAAAGTCCTTGTATTCAATCGTTTTATTGATTTAAATGTTTGTATTTGTATTTATTTTAATTTACTTATTATTATTTGTGTGCAATAGTTTGAAATAAAATGTGTCTAATCCTCACAATTCAATGATTTCCCATTTAAGCAAGATAATTTCATCAATTATACTAACATGAATATTTATTTGATATCTTAATTTGATTTTTATTCACATTTAATGTAATATTTAGTAACAAAATAGTAATTATATTGAAGTAAAATATCAATAATTATGAGTAAAAATAGTTTGATTTTTTCAGATTTTTTATTATTATTTATTTTTCTATTTCGGATCATTAAGTTTCCAAAAATGATTTCATTAGAAGTTTATTATTAGTCTATTGAGAGAAAGCATTTTCTTGTAATCTATTATTTTTCGGTAGACTTAACTAGCAATTGATTGATTAGACTAGAGTCCACTCGAACATGGTACATAATGTAGTTCATTCAGAAAGTCAAGTTTACAATAACTAACAAGATATTTTCATTTTTGATATTAAACAGAAATAAAATTAAGCAGTTAAGTTACAATATTGGTGCAGATTGGTGCATGTCTGATTGGAAATTATTTTTAGCTTGGTCACACAGTTTTAATATTTTTTTTATGTTTTAGCATGGTATTCAATAAACGGTTATTAATTTTCTAACAATTTTCTGCAAATATTCAGATGAAATACTAATTGGAATAACGAGTGCCTCAGACACTATTAATTAGCGATTGTTTCGATGTTTCTCTTCATTAATCCCATTAATATCACCGATAATGTCTTTCCACTGAATTTCTTAATTATTTATCTATTTATTTGAATTATAGTTATTTTGAGACTTAAGTTGATTTTAATTACTTTTATTTGACTTTTCTCTCAAAAAAATTCAGAACTTTTTCAAATTATTTTCATATTTTTGTGCGAAATATCATTAAAAGTTGGGTTCGTTTCTAACTTTTCTTCAAAACAAATAAAATTTTTTGAATAAATTCACAGAAAATTGTATTCAAAAATAAAAATATAACAAACATTAGTATATATTTGAAGAAATGTGAGAATAATTTTAACATTTCTTAAAATGTATTCAATGTATTCATTGCCATAAGATTTTCTGTAAAACTTGTAGTCTTTTGAAATATGTTTAAAATAAACTTATTTTCTTTATTCAGTGCAATGGTCTTGAGTTCAACGTTTGATCAAGGTATTATTTTGAATAGATATAATTTTCTAGATAATTTCTCCAATTTTTAAGTTTTTCCTACGGATGAACATGAATACAAGCAAGGTGGTGGTGGCCTCCTCTTTATCACCAATAACAAGCCGTACAGTAAATATCAATCAGATTTGTGAGTATAACGTTTGATATATTATTAGAATAATGAAACAAGTTTTTAACCTAGGTTAGTGATACAAGGTGGAAAGGGATGCGGTCCCACTATCATTAAGAACGGTTACAAAAATAAGAAGAATATGTGAGATTCAAAAGTATATTTGTTGACAATATTTTAAATATTATTTGACATTTTAATGATGACCAGGATTATTGTGGGACAATGCAATCAAAAGAAGAAGATCGAGAAGAAAATTGAATACATTGCAATGCCATATAAAGAGTACGTTCCCATCCCTGTCATGAAAGAGTCGAAGCCTATCGTTGTTCAGGTGAAACAACCCATGAAAATGGAACAGAGTTATAGCCAAATGGGAATGGATATGAGTGGTATGGCAGACATGAGTATGGATAGCTTGGGAATGGATAGCATGCAAATGCCTGTCATCGATAAGAGTCTGAATATGCTTTTCAAAGACATGTCTGCGATGGGATCCAAGCGATCGGTTACTCGGGTCAGAGTCAGACCCAATCAAAATAGTCATAAGAAAAAGGATTCGGTTAAAAGTCCTGATAAAAAGAAATTAAAATTAAAGGATTTAGTCGTTAAAAGTTTGAGAGTCAAAAGATTTTCTGAAAATTTTTGATCGAAAACTTATCTATGAATTAGTGTTTTGTTTCGTCAGTTTCTCTAAATTCGTTTCAACTAATGTCTTATGTCTTGTATTATGTCTAACGTCTGTCATCTTATGATATAATCAATCGTTTGTTTCTTTTAATACTCGTTAATCGTTTGGTGACTAAACTTTATTATGCTTTCGATTGTCTTTAAATTTGTTTATAAATATGAAGTCTATATTTCAAAGTAATTGAGTCAAAGTCATAGAATATATTTCTCTTATTTTTAAGGCGTTAATAAAAAATTTAAGACTATATATAAATCGATGTATTTATTTATTTCAATTATATAACAAATATTTTTCATATCAAACGAATTGTAATTAAAATTGTGTTTAAATTTTATTATTATTTATTATTTACCAAATAGATTATTGCTTAATAATTGCCCATGGCTAAGTTATGGGAAACAGTATTGTTATGGTTAAAGTAACTTCCTTTTAAAATTGCAATTTTGAGCTAGTAAAATTTCGTTTAAACATTCAGATAATTGTAATGAAATGTGTCTGAGAAGAATCAATCAGTGTTTCGGTGTTTCTCTCCATTAATCCCATAATTATCTTAAATAATGTCAATTCAAATGATTTCCATTTAATTTAAATTATAGTTATACTTAAAATAATTGAATTATAATTACTTTTATCTCATTTTCAATAAAAAAAAAATGATATTTTCTGAAGATTTTCATATTTTAATGTAAAAGCATATTAAATGAGATATAGTTTTAAGACTTTTCTTCAAAACAAATGAAAAGTTTTTAAAATATTTATTCTAAAATTCACTTAAAATATGTATTAAAAAAACAAAAACCAGACAAACTTTAGTATAAAATCCAAGAAATCTTTGAATAATCGTAACATAACTTAAAATGTTATCATTGAAAGAAGATTTTCTTTAAAACAAATAGTATTTTGAAATATCTTTTAAGTAATGTTTTCATTGCTTTTGTTTTCGTTATTCAGTGGAATAGTTTTGAGTTCAAAGTTTGATCATGGTATTGATCATGTTTCAAATATTACTAAATAAAAATTTTGTTTAATTTTTTCGATGTTTTAAGATGATGAGAACGAAAACAAGCAAGGTAGTTTTGGAGGACTACTCTTTATGAGCAACAATTGACTCAATAGAAGATATCCCTCAGATTTGTGAGTATTGAATTTTCAGAATTTTTTCCGTCAGGGGAGGGAAAAAGGGCTATTCCCCCCCCCTTGGCCATGTCTGTACATACGAGACCCAGGTATAAGAAAAAAGGTTATAAACAAAAGTGTTCTGTCAGAAGCTCTGCTAAAAACAAATCAAAATTAAAGGACTTATTGAGAGTCAAAAGATTTCTTAATATTAAGTAATGATTCAAAATTTAGCTATGAATTAGTCTTTCATTAGTTTGTTTCTCTCAATTCATTGCAATTAATATTGTTTTGTCTAATGTCTGTCCGCTTATTAATTAATCATTCGTTTGTATTGTCTTTGTTTATAATGTCTTATATTTAATATATAATACAATCATTTTATTTAATATTTCGCGCATTAATCGAACAAAACTCTAATTATTATAGTATTTATGTATTTATTATAATTAAATATAAACTAATTTGTAATTAAAGATTGTTTTGCAATTGTTTTTATTGCTGTCAATTCGAATAAAAAAAGATATAGTTTAAGATACTTGATCATGAAATCCGCATTTTTAAAATTATCATCATGTACAAATTCACTCAAACATTCAGATAATTGAGATACTGATTGTCTCCGAAGCAATCAATTAGTGATTTTTCAGTTTTTCTGTTCATTAATCTCTTAATTATCTTCAATAATGTTTTTCAACTAAATTTCTGTTTATTTGAATTATCTTAAACTTGATTTGATTTTCATTACTTTTCACTGAAAATCACAACTTTTTTCAATGATTTTCAAGTTTTATGTGAAATCTCATTAAAGAAGAGTTCGATTCAGACTTTTCTTCAAAACAAATGAATTTATAGTTAAGTTCTCACAAAAAATAGATTTAAAAAATAAAAATCAGACAAACATTAGTATAAAATGAGAGAAGTTTGTCAATAATCTAAAACATAACTTAAAATGAATGCATTGACAGAAGATTTTTCAGTAAAACTAAAATTAGTTTAAAATGTTTGGAGTCATATTATTTTCGTTATTCAGTGGAATAATTTTGTGTTCAAAGTTTGATCAAGGTATTATTTTAAATATGAACTAGATAATTTTTTAGTTCAATTTTTCTACATTTCAAGATGATTACATTGACGAGAACGAAAATAAACAAGGTGGTTTTGGTACACTCTTCTATATGAGCAATAATAATAAATTCAACAAAAAATATGCCTCAGATCTGTAAGTATTCAATATTTGATATATTGACAGAAATTCTTATTGACTTTTTTTACCTAGTTTAGTGATTCCAGGTGGAAAGGGATGCACTCCTACTATAATAAAGAAGGGATTGAATTATAAGAGGAATATGTGAGTTTCAAATTTGTTTTTATATATTGACTATATATTGACTATTAACTATTGGTAATGTTATCATCATTTTAATAAACAGAGTCCTTATCGGTCGATGTAATCATAAGAAGAAGAAATCAGAAAAGAATATTCAATACATTCCGATGCCATACAAGCAGTACATACCCGTCCCAGTTGTAAAAGAACAGCCAAAGCCCATCATTATTCAAATGACACAACCCATCAAAATGTTTCCAATCAAAATGGGATTCCAAGGTTATGGCCCCATGGGAGCAATGGGTATGGGAGGTATGGGTTTAGGAGGTATGGGTATGGGTATGGGTGGTGTGGGTATGGAAGGTATGGGTCTGAGAGGTATAGGCATGGGAGGGGTGGCAATGGGTGGTCTGGGTCTCGGAGGTATGGCAATGGGTGGGATGGATATGAATAGTATGCGAGTGCCTGTCGTCGATATGATGTTCAACGATATGTCTCCGATGGCAACAAAACAGTCGATAACTAAAATAAAACCAAAGGATAAGAAAAAAAGTCAAAAGAAAAACGATTCCAATAAAAGTTCGAACAAAAAGAAATCGAAGTCAAAGAATTTGTAGACAAGTTATAGAGAGTAAAAATTTTTGATTGAAAACTTACCTATCAATTAGTCGTCTATTAGTCGTCTATGTCTTTCAATTCATTTCAATTAATGTCTTATTTGTTGTCTTTAGTCTGATATCGATTTGAAATAATTATTTGTTTGCATTGTTTTTGATATCGTTTAGTATTTGTCTGTCACTCATATGTCATCTATTTTTCATATAATACTTATTATTGATTTAATGTAATATTTCGCAAAAAATTTAATGAATCAAAACAAACAAAAAATCTAATAATTATTGTATTTATGTATTTATTTTAATTATATATAAACAACTAATTTGTATATTAATTGTAATTAAAAATTGTTTCACTTTTTACCGTGAATTCAATCAATAGGTTATGAGAACCAATAATTTTGACAAGTTAATTCTTTATGATATTTCATAACGTGGAAGTTGTTAGAAAGTGTGGACCAGTAATGAGTTATGGCTTCACTGATCCACAACTTTTAGCTCAGAATAAGTTTTCTTAAATGCAAAAATGCTTATGATTTTTGTTTTTGTTTCGAGTCATTAATTTGAATAAAATCTTTTAACTTTTTTCTCTTCAAAAAACGATTTTATTATTGAATTTCTAACGAAAAACAAAAGAAAATTCTCTGAAATAATTGATTTCTTAACACAAAAGAGTAAAAGAAAACTTTTAATACAATTAATGGTTTTCACACAAATTGGTTTCAAAATTGAGTTATTTTCCGATTTTCCGCCCAAAAGACCGTAAAGTTTAGTATAAAAACAATTGATTTGATACTAACTTTTGTGAAAAACCTTTTCATAAATTTTTGATTTTTTGTGTTAAGACTTTTGATTTAAAATATGAGGAATATTTCAATTCTATTCGCATTTGTTTTCGCTGTTGTTTTTGTGTCAAACTTTTATGAAGGTATAGTTTCGTCGCACATATAACCAGGATTATTCTGATTTCACCTTGTGTACTTTCATTTGTGAAGCTCTTGGCGGTGGTGGAGGCGGGGGTTCTGGTCTCGTATATATAAGTGGGGATAAAAAGAGCAAATACGGCGGCGACACGTAAATGATTTATGCCTTGATCATAAATTAACTCAAAAATTAATCTTGTTTATCACTAGCTTTTTGCTGGGCGGGGAATGTGGTCCCACTCTGATCAAGGATGGGGGCAAAAAAGGAAAGAGCATGTAAGTATATAAGTTGAAAAATTACCTTCTTACAACTAGGCGATATTTTGAAAATGATCCTGTTCGTAGTTTAGCTCTCCCAGGTCCTTGCAAGAAGAAGATGCAGAAGAAGGTGGAGTACGTGCCAATGCCTTACCCTGTAAAGGAATACGTAGCGATGCCAATGATCCAGGAAAAAGAGAAACCGATTTTCATTCCGATAGAAATGCCTAAGAAAGAGATGTATAGCATGGATATGGGGGCTATGGATATGGGATCAATGGGATATGGGGGGTACGACATGCACGGAATGGACACTAAAAAGTCTGTGACTCACACCGTCGCCGCCAAAAGACCCGAAACACTACAAAAGATCGCGAAAAAAGTGGTGAAACCGAAGAGAAATGACAATCAAAGCCAAAAACGGACCGAAAATCGAAACGAAAACCAAAATCAAAATCAAAAGAGAAGTGAAAGAAGAATAAGAAAACCAACAAATCGTAACCAAAACCCAAAAACCACTGAACAGTAATCAACTCTTCTATTGATTCGTTTCTTTCGTTTGTTTAGTCTATTATTTGTTAGTCTTTTGCTCAAAACGTTTTGTCAAATACCTGTGCTATCAATTGTTACTTATTTAACCATAATCATTGTTTGTTTCTTGTTATTTTTATTTAATATGAGTTATTTTGTGCAAAGTTTTCGATAAAATAAAATTTTTAAAACTAAACTCAGATTTCAAATGATCAAGAAGTTTATGACCAAACAAAAATTTGAAACGAAAATTGATCTTGTTCAACAAATTCTTAACATTAATAAGCATTCGACAAAACTTTTGTTTAATTTTTCAGAAACTTTTTTGTTGACGTCATTTGTGTTTCTTATAGTCTTTGGTTTTTGTGGTCTATTTTTGAGTGTATTTTGTGTCATATTTTGTGTCAAAATATTTTGTTTTTAATTTTGTGTTTCATTTGAAATGTCTTTTAATAGAGATTTTGAATGCGTTGTCACAATATATGACATCAAATATAGGATCCAATTGACTCAAACTGACCACAAATATGTCCTCTTCAGTCAACTCTACCCAAAGATCCAAAATATTGATCCAAAACAAGAGATTTCATTTGAGACCAACACCTTTGAGGTCATTATATTTCAATTGATTTTTTTGTATTACTTTTTAAATACATTTTTCTTTTGAATAGATTTTTGACTTAAGAGAGAACCGCTTCAGACGTATAATAAGTTTCAATGAAATAATTGAAAACAACTCAAGAATTCGTGTCTTAATTAAACCGCAAGTCTTTAAGAACTACTTATTTGATTCGGAGAAGAGCTCTGATGTCACAAATTCATACCAAACCACTGATTATCGCACTATTGGCAACACATTTGGACAGACGTCGGACAGGAGTTCAGATAAGAGTTTAAACTATGCCTTAAATGGCAGTCATTTGTCAGACAATTATTGCAATAATTATAATAAAATTGATTTTCAATTAAATAATCGGCAAACAAATGATGGCTCACTTTGGGGACAGACCTCTGTCTCCTCAGTTAGAGGCCTGACTGCGGAACAGTCGACCAGTTCTACAGTGAGGCCAATGGTCTCGACTGTTGAGCCATCGATTATGGCTTCGACCAGTAGTTCCATCGCAAAGCATTCTTCAGATTACGACTACCGGACGGCCGCCTACTGTCCGAAAGTCGTCGAATACAGTAATAATGGCTTTAATTTTGATAGAAATACTAGTTTTGAGTCGAATTGCAATACAAATAATTATCAAATGGTTGGCTCAGCACAAGTCGACCAGAGCTGTGATCCAAATGTTGATTACATTTTGAATAAATTGATCGAAAGTCGAAATATTATACTCAAAGAGCAAACACTGGAAGCGTTGAGAGGAGAGGGCGTTGAAGTCAAACAGAGTTTCAATTTTGAGATTTATTTATGTAAAGTATGCGACGAATGCTTTCAGACGCCGGACTCAGCCCTGAGTCACACCAAAAGTATCGAACATTTCGACCAAAAGGCCGGCAAATATTCGGACGATTTGGACCGAAAACTAGTGATTCCGACCGAAAACATGTTTGACATACGGGTAGTGTTGGCGCGAAAGCAAGAGATCAAAAAATTAGACTTAAAAACAAAGTATGAGTTCCTCCGACACGGGATCAGAATAAAAGACGGGACGGGAAACGACGCCTTCGTCTGCATCGAATGTAAGCTTTCATTTATGTCTTTCAATTACGTTAGACATCATTTGGCAAAGTTTAAGGGCTGTCCCGAACAGGACTCGGATGTAGTTTACACTTCTAACACATTTCAGAGCGTTTCTGCTGTTAGGCATCGAAACGATGACATTCCTTCCCATCGATCGCAGGACAGGCACAGAGTCGTCGAGAGTTTGAATACCAAATACGAGTCTCAGTTAAGTAAACGTCAGATAAGAAGGAGAGCCGAAAGGGAACGACTTTTGGCGCGTCTCAGGGAGAACCCACTTGAGGTGACCCCTAAGAAGAGGCGCTCCCGAAAAAGGAATCGGAGACGCAATCGTCAGAGGAATACAAGTGGTAACAGAAGTCCTGAACCCAGGGATCAGAAACCTGTGGTTAAGACTGAAGACAAGATAATCGCTATTAATTAGAGATCGGTTGACCACTGGTCTCACACTTGAGTACTCTTTTATAACACTTTTCACTTTAAAAATGAGAATTAAATGTAAATTAATTAATGATTTTGTCGTTTAATATGTTTTGATTTGATGTCTAGTCATGTGATTAATAAAATTGATTTCAATACAGTTTTAATTAATTTGAGAACTTCTTTGGATATGTCATCGCTTTCGTCACCTCTGGATCTGATCTTCTGTTCGCCATAATATTGATTCCCAATATTTGTCCTTGATAACTACTAGATATAATCTTGACCTTTCATTTTTATTCATTAAAAAGTTGTTTTAAAGTCAATTAAATGTATTAATTGTCTTACAATAATGTCTTCTCAAAGTTGTTGATGTCTTCTTGTTATCGAGTTTTTCAACAATTTTAATGACATATTCCACGGAATCGCTAAAAATAATGGAAATATTTAGTCTTTAATTACATTTAATAAACGATTACTGAATATTCAAAAATAGTTTTTCAATAAAATGAATGTCAAAGAAGTCTTACGTTTGGTTTTATTCTTTATATAATATAAATATCGATTTAATTGTCGTTTTGAAAATAGCTATAATTTTCTTGAATTTCAAGAAAAACATAAAAACTTGCCATCATTTCTGAAAACTTCTCGAAACAGAGAGAACTTTCATCTTGAATAGTCTCTCACAAGTCAGTGGGCAATTCAGTTGAAGAGATGAATAATCAGAATATTCAAAGATTTAATCGATTAAAAAATGTCATCAATTCATTCAATTTACAAGAGCAAATAAATAACAATGAGTTCAATAAAGAGTTCGACAAATTAGAAAAGTTTTTCATCAAATCTTATGCTTTGGTCAGCCCTTCGTTTGACGCCTATCGAGAAGGAGACAGACCTAAGAAACGTCTTTTCATTATAATTCTCATCAAATTGTTTGGGGGTTTCATCAGTTTCTTGAGATGTGTTATCGCGATATCAGTTAACACTCCACTCATTGCGTGGTTAACGAGCGATGCCTTCTATATAATGGGGAACCGGTATATAATCTCTTTGATTATGGCCTCGGGATCTATTGGTATGTGTATAGTCATCGGCGGCTTCACTATTCTCATGGATATGAAGTCAGATTTGGTGGCAATCGAGTACTTCCATGAAATGAAGGCTAAACTCAATTCTGGATTTGTGTCAGAAAAGTATAGAAAGAAGTTTTACCGTCAGTTGAGGTTCACTACTAAATACATTTCGTGGCCACTACTGCTGTTCCTATGTTTGAATGCGACCATGGTCTTCTCATTGCCACCTATAATAGCCTACTTTATGCCGGACACAAATTATTCTGTGCCAAACATTATATTCTGGACCATTTGCACAGTAGTCCTCTGTTATGACTTTTACGTCTCCCTCTTCTCAATGTTTATTCTGATATACCTGTGCTCTATATTCTTGAAGTACAAATTTGATCAGGTAAGTGATGACATTCAAGAGTCGTTTATCAAAAATGACAAGATCAAATTGAAGAAATCGATAGTCGAGCACAACTCACTCTGTACGACAACCGCTAAACTTAACATTTTATTCCGAAAATATGTTTTAATTTTGTATATCATTTGTAAACCCGGTTTAAATTCCCTGCTCTTCGCTTCCCTGTCCCCCGAATCTAATGTTATCAGTCGATTGACCACAACTTCAATGTTTATTATCACAACTTTTCTTATTTTGACGATTAATTTAATTTGTTCGTCGATTAGCTGTTCAGCCCATAAGCCTATCCCCACTTTGTATAAGATCTCTATTTATATGAAACTCCCCTTAAGTCTCAATTTAAAGGTGAGAGGTCTCATCTATAAGCTGTCCGGACCTAAGATCGGGATCTACTGCTCAGACTTCTATCCGATGACGAATTATGAGTTGTATAAAGACATCTGGAGTTTCGCTACTATTTATCTCTTGTTAAACACTTTTATCGATGCTTTGAAACAAAAATAATTAAATGTTTCGGTTGTACTACAAATTAATCCGTATATTGTGTTAATCAAATAATTTTAATCAACAATTTTATTTAATTAACTCATAATTGGTTTGAAGTTTAATTAATTCAAAACAATAAATATCTCAAAACTAAACATTAAAATGAATTGATAACCTTGCTCACATTACAGCCAAACTCAAATATACAATCCGATTAACGAATGACGAAGTCATGGGAAGGGATTCTCTGAGTGACAGTTCGCTAAACAAGTCGATTGAATGTCGAAAAATATTTGAATTATTGAATTATTGATGACATCAGTTCGTTATCAACAAAATTATTCCTAAAAGTGACTAAATTTTTCAAAATATGAAAATACAGTCGAGTTAGACAACGATATCAATTTTGATTTTAAAAATTGAGCTTGAGAGTTTTAATCAAACTTTGCGAA